>JAPKLX010000386.1:127339-145695 GCA_026898415.1 Leonotis leonurus | reverse complement strand
AAAAAAAAAAATAGGAAATCACGTAATTCGATTGGATTCGACTCTAGATAACAAAATAAATATTAAACAAATTCAATTCAATTAAGCAAATTAAGTTTAGCAACATACATCATTACTAATTAAATCACAATTTGCCTAGTTGGAGTCATAATTGAGAAAGAATAAATAAAGCAAACAAGGAGGTCCCACCTCACTAATTTGGCTTATTTTCACTATTTAATCAAACTTATTACTAGGACTTGTTTTTTAAAAATAAATAATAAATAAAGCCCCACAAGCCTACAAAGTGAAAATATTAACTGATACCGCTCGGCTAAGATCACGCATGTGAAATACCGCTGGTTTGGGGTACCAGCGGTATTTCCTCTAAGCCGAGCGGTATGGACATTTTCCAGTAATTCCATGTCATTTATTCCTAGAAACATATCTACCGCACGTAAGAAATTTATAAAAATAAATACCGCAGCTGTTTAATCAAAACGGTAGCTCTCCTTAATCGGGCGGTAGTTATATTCTATTGAATAAAATAGGGAGTATTACATGAAAATTTTCTAAAAAATAACTTCAATCAAACCCGTTCAAGCAAATAAACGAATGAAATATATAGGAAAAGACAAAATAATATAAATTAAGAGAGATAAATAAGTGAGGTACGAGGATAGAAAAACATAATGATTATAGGGAGAAAATGAAAAAGTGGGTATTTTTTATATATAGTTTAAAAAGTGGGTATTTTTTTTATCAACATTTAAAGAAGTGGGTATAATTCATAATTAACATTAAAATCTTTTGTATTAAACTTCACGTCCGAAAGAAAATGTCCCATTATAAGTACTCCTATTTAAATTAGTGTGATTCTATAGGTTTTAAGGTTATAGGCTTAATAATTTTTATATTATGAGCGACACCTCATCTCTTTCCATTCCCCCTCTATCTCTCTTTATACCTGTTTCTTGCTACACTAAATCTTCGTTCACTCGCTCCAATTCCAACCCCATAATCCCATCCTTCGAAAAATCTGACTCTTGCTGCATTCAGAGAGAACCCGTGATGCCTAATTGAGAAATCAACGCGAACGAGCCAAAATTGATGAATTGGAAGAAAATTAAGGATAATTTGTTTCTATTATTAGCTTCGTTGGAAGGAGATTGAATCTCGGCTGGAGAGGAATAATAAACGTATATACGTGTATATATCTATATATAGGTAATCGGTATGCTAGTAATGAGGATGGGAGGTGAAATAGCCCATTGCAAAGAAGAAGAAGAGGAGAAGGACGTGCTTAAGGACAGGGAGCTGAAAGAAGTGAAAATGGTGGCACAGATGAGATATTCGGCGGCAGCCATCAGCGGAGGGTTTTCTCCGCCGTCCACGACAATGAAGGTTGTGGTGGTTGGTTACGCTCTTACTTCTAAGAAGATTAAGAGCTTTTTACAGCCCAAACTCGAAGGGTTAGCTAGGTAACACAATTGATTAATTTCTGTTTATCTCCATGTGCATATATATATACACATATAATTTCATCTTTGGAATTTGCGATGAAAATTCAGAAAGCAAGGATAATTGTTTGCGAGGTGTTTTCGGACTCTGTTATCTTGATCTGTTAGTTACTTTTTTCGTTTTATTGTTCGATGAATTAGCTGTAGGAATGCTGCAACAGTTTGTGATGATTATATTCAATGGAATCCGATCAATTCTTTATTTGCTTATGGATTTTTATTCTTAAAATTTTCGAAGTTTAGAACTTTATTACGGATGAATTTTTTATCTTATGTGATTGTCGTGAGGTATTTATTCCTAAGCTTCTGTATAACTTTTTTTTTTGAGTTTTATTATGTCATAGTATATTTTATCAAGCCTATTTTAGGGAGAATATTTTGTCCTGTGAAAATAAATTTATGTTCTTAAGACAGGATTGGATCAGAAACTATTTATGGATATATAACTTGAATATTCTTTCTTAATGATGACAAAGCTTGAATGCAATTTTGTGATGTATATTCAATTTATGTTCACATCTAAAGATATTATTGATGTTAAATATATGGTTCTTGTCACTTTCAGGTTTCACCATGTTTTCTAGTTCTCTATTGATTAATGTCCTTTCTGCCTGTGTTAAAGCCAATGGAAACTTGACTTGCTCAGAGTGAATTTGGTTTTTCCGTGATGCATATATAGTGTTGTTCCTTGTTTATTTTCACTTCCTTTATCCCTATATGTCTCACAACGTTCATTTTGTCCCTTTTCCTGTTATAAAATATGTGAATATTTTGAAGAAAGTTGAGTGAGCTCAATTTTCAGACTGATTACTTCAACTTTTATTATCGGCTGTCATGATCTATTCTCTCTTGACAACTAAACTATTCTTGGTCTAAATTAGATCTGATTCTTTCTATGGGATGGATGGATACTTTTTTGTTTTTATTTTTCTTTATATCTCATTTCTATCATATAAGAAACCTGCAAGTGCTATTTAATAATTTTCCTGTTCCGAGTTGACTCTTGTTAGAATATATCCTATACACTAGTAATAAATTGATGACTTTAAGATTAAAATATCAAAGTGCCTGTCCACTAGTATCTTTGTGCATGAGGGATATCACAATCAATTTTTCTCATATTTATTATTACATAAACTGTTATTTGACTATTTGAATTTGGTTGCAAAAAATGCAGGAATAAGGGAATTCTATTCGTGGCAATTGACCTTAGTAAACCCTTTCAGATCAAGGTCCCTTTGACATTGTGTTACATAAGGTGAGCTTTTGTTCGCTCATTGGCCCTATTCAGTATCTTGATATTTCTTTTATTCATTATTTTGGACAATAAGATATTCAATTAATGCTCTTATCTTCTTTTCTTGTCATGCAGTTGTCTGGAAAAGAATGGCGTTGCATACTTGAGGTTGGTCTCATCATTCAGTGTCTCAATAATATTAAGAAAAATTTTCTGCTCACATAAAAGACTTAAGATTAGAAAGACCAAGTAGGCTACTTTGGAATCACACCATTTATGTTGGAGACTGGACATGTATTTTATGGGACTGATGGGAAACCAGCAGTCAACTCATCCACTTATCCACATTTTTCCTGAGAACTTTTGCTGTCTCCTCGTGTCATGAATAATGATTTTCTAACTGAAGGTCCAAGCCTCAGGCTCCTGCAGTGATAATGTTCTCCTTCCATGGGAATTTATCTCATTTAGCAATGGATTTGCGTACTCAGTGATGGCCACCATTATATTATTCTTTCTGGGAGATAGCTAAATCATTTCATATGTTTACTCTTTGGTATTTTCCTTTAATGTGCTTTTGTTTGTTTACCTCATACGAAATTCCGTTGGTCTTCCTGCTACTTATTTCTGCTGGGCTTCTTAGCTTATATTCATTTAACTATGCAGTTTTGAGTGAGATATCTGCTTCACTCGTAGCAGTTCACTGAAATGTGATAAATCATTGCTTAAAGAGATGGACCTTGTTGAACTCTTAGGTTTGGTTTGATAGTTTGTGTACTACTACTGTAATGGCCCGTAAAATTTCTTCTGTTAATTCGTGTATCAGAAATCGCGATAATAAAATTTCGTTATATTTATTAACATGTCGATTGCTATTGATTTTAGTAACAATTGTTTTCGTGTACCTTGTAGTCTTTGCGTAATAATAGACATTGTGCAAGCTTGTTCGATGATGAGATCATTAAAAGACGATCAAATAAATTATTTCAGTGCCCGATCGATGGTCAAAGTTCAATTAGATAATGATAATACTTAGCAAAGTATTTAACTAATCAGTAGTATGATTATATACTATAGAGGATATATGTTTAGCGTCATAATGTTTCATTATATTAAAAGAGTGAATCGTTTAGGTTCTTATTATAAATTAGAATAATTGTGTCATTGTTAGTATTAGTATGGTTTATGTGATGCGATTAATTAACTAATCCTTGCCTTCTTAGTTGAGAATGATTATTAGATTAAAGTTGTGAAAAGAATAGATAATGGATAATTAGAATTCTAACTTTACCTTAGCAAGAGATTATCATTGTGTATAAACTTAGAATACAACTTCTTACAATGAAGAAGCACAACACGTATATATGTATGGAATTAGGTGTAGAAACATATTATAAGCTTACCATTGATAGGGAGAAAACCGTGAGTCTACATATATATATATGTCGCACAGTGAGTATGTACAGGAAGTCAACATTTTGAACTATGGTGCTGCAAGAATAGGAAGTGTAAAAGCATGGACTTGAGTTAATACAAGAAGAACCACCACTACTGCTATACTCTATATGTCTTACAACAGAGACCAAGAACCCTCTATAGACCCTAAGACTTCAATATTTAATCTATCCCCTACCCAAGAATCTATCCCACATCAATACAAGATCGTGGAATGCTGCTGAAACCAGCTGTGGAAGTGAAGACAAAGAAGAAGGAAACCACATCACAGCAGCCGAACAGTACAATTGCTCCAACCCTTCCAGAATCAAATCTGCACCAAGATATCACCCATTAATATATATATGCAGAAGTCAACACTTTCTGAAACCTAGCAAATCCACACTTAAGCTATAGCTATGGAGTAGGCAACTAGAGTGATGTAGATGACTTATGAAATAGAAACAACTTAGCTAGAAGCTCACTTACTTATACACGCTGAAGTGTTTAATAGAAACACCCATCTATATCTCTAAGAACTCAGACTTCACAACCATATCCTCTCACTCAAACAAGCTCCTAGACGCAGCCATACAATCATACAAGAGAAGAGCCTCTTCACCCACCCAAAATTCAGTTGAAGAATAGCAAGGTAAGCTTAGAGACAACCTAACAGTCTAAGTACTGGATACCACTGGAACACTTCATCTTATTCTCTTTTCAAGAATTCAGTTTCTCACCCCTAAAAGCTTTTACAGAAACAGTCTCTATCCACACTCTGAGAAGTCACCCATTCAGAATTTTCAGAACTTAAGGTAAACCTAGAACCAGTTTTCAGTTGTGTTTTTGCAGTTCTAGTAAGGAGTTAAAACTAATTCAAGCATGCAAAACCTAGGACTTCAAATAGGTTGCAAACTGAGAATATATGCTTACTGATTTAAGAACTTAAAAATAACAGTATATATGTGTGTGTACACGGTTAAGACCTTCTATTGTTTCTTAAGTTCAGAAGCACTTGGTTCACCTTTTTCTGCTTTAAAGGTTTAAGTTAAGGGTTGCAGATCAAAAACTTAGAGGAATGAAAAGCTTTTAGATCTTTATTTCTTAAAAATAACCCTTAGATTTCAGAACATATATACATATTTATATGCATGTAGATTCAGGAAGAGAAACACATAAAAGCTTATGCGCAGTTTCTGACTTAGAACTAAAAACATACTCAACATGTTCTGATTCCAGAGCATAATCAGTACTCATTTACCTCCTTACATAAGAAACCAACTCTGTGGTAATAAAGAAAAGAAAACTAAAAGACAGAAGCTACCTCTCATGAAAATTCACTTCCAGAACTTCTTTTAATAAGCAATCCAAGCTAAAACCAAGTTATGTGCTCTCAGCCAGAAACAGAACAGAACCAAAGTCAGTATTGTTAAAACGTTAAACCAAAAACGAATTATAACTTTTAAAGTGCAGAGATAAAGCAGAAGCTCCTTCCACAACCCGGATTCAAAATAAAGCTAAAGTATGGCCAAATGGTTAACTCGGGAACTCTAAGGAATATTAATGCCTCAGAGAACAAAGAAATCAAATGCAAAAATCCCCAAAATCGGAAATCCCAAATTAAAACATAGCCAGTCAAATTCTGAAAGCATAACTGAAGGGAATTTAAACATGCAGTAAGAAATATTGTAATCGTTTACAATCAGAAGCTAAACTAATGAAATTTGAATCCAAATAAAAGAAATTGAGAGAAAATAGGAAATTACCTAGGAGGAGCCAAGACTGCAGCCCAGAAGCAGCCCTGATCACCCCACCGTCCCTTTTTCCTATTGAAATCGAGAAAGAACAGAAAATAAGGATTTAGAATTTGAAGCTTGAATTGTGTAGATTAAGACTTAAAATCGAAAATAAAAAAAAAACATACAAGAACGATGATGAATTAAAAGATTTAGAAGAGAAGGGAGAGATACCTGGAGGAGGAGGAGAGAAACGATATCATCGCTGCTCTAACCGGGATCACGGGCGAATTCCTCGCTGAAGGAGAAATCGAGAGAAAGAAAGCGAGGAGAAGATCGAGAAGAAAACAGAAGGCGAAGCAGATAGTGAAAACAGAAAGCGAAGAGCAGATCGTGAAAAAACAAAAACAGAAGGCGAAACAGATCGAGTAAGGGTTAGGATGAATGTGTGTGTAATGAATCGTAATGGGTCGAGTATAATTAAATCCTAATGGGCCGAACTTAATTTTCTAATGGGCTGGGTAAATAAAATTAGATTGGGCCGAATTACCTAATATTAAACAGGGCTTGATTTAATTTCAATAGGCTTATTTAATTATGTAGAGTGAGCCCAGATTGGGTATTAAAAATGGATTAAATTATCCCTCAATTATGGAGTTAGTATGAAATCCTTAATCGGTTTTAAATAGATAAATACTAACCATTAGAACTTTGACTAAGTATTCAGATTAGAATTTTTTTTAAATTCAAGTAAGTTACCTCGAATAATCGTAATCCCCGTTATTAAACCATTCCGGTTAAGTATCTCGATTAAATATAGTACCTTTATTGGAGAAATGGGCTGAGAATATAGATTAGAGAGATTCAGTAATTAGATTATTATTAGAACTCTTTAATATTGATAGTTGCATTAACTATTAGGACTCGATTTTAAATCGAGTAGTAATTAGAATAATTCATGAAATAATAGCATATTATTTCATTTTAATTAGATATGTCAATTAATACTCACGATGAGTATTTTCCCTCTTAATTACGATTAAGGTGCGACGAAAGGGAATTCCAGTCGATCTAGACCAGCTTTCCGTTAGACAAGGAAGCATATCAGGTAGGCTTTCTTTTACAAATAAAATCGCATGCGTTGTACCAAAAGTATGATTTTCGTTTAGAATGCTTAGAATTTTAAATGTTATGAAGTATTGCATTGTCGAAAATATTTATATTTTGGTATGATGCGTATCTGTTGAAATTAATCAATTTCGGGCTTTTAAAGATCTTTATCTTTTAAGGCTAGTGTACACCAGAACCGTGAGTCATCTTAGCGGGTTGGCCGGTTTAGTGTTCGCGGAAAGTGGCCACTTTCCCGACACACATAATTACAGATATGTTTGATTACTCCAGAACTTAGACTGCGCAGTCGAACTTTTAAGATCACAAAAGAATTTAGTGAACATAGGTTCTTTAGTGACAAAATCCCTATGTTGCGCTGTATTACGGCAATTGCAAATATATCAGTACGAATGTGATTTCGGCATGTGTTTACCGAGTACTTTCGTACTCAGCCCTGCATATATTTATAAATGTGCAAGATAAGTCGTGATGACGAAGTGGAAGGCTCAGCGGTGGTTTTTGTTGAACTTTTGTTATTTTACTCTCGGTGGTTTATATGTCGTCATACATGTAAATCTAGAGATTGATCCAGTTTCCGCTGCCAGATTGTTGTTTAGATCCAAGAACTGTTTAGCTATCTGTCTTGCTTTCGAACTATGTATTTTTCCAGACTTGTACGAGTTTCGTTCGTATTACTAGATGTTGTTTAATCCTTGTTGACCTCGAACGTTAAGTTTTCAATGATGTATTGGACTTCGGTCTCACAACGCTATCGACCTCTTCCCCTTTGATGTATGTTTCACTTTTATCCCTTTATCAACGTTTTCGTTGTGTTTCATTATTCGTATTTTTCCTGTTAGTCACGTTTTTCTCGATTTTACTTAGAGAGGTGAAATGGGGACGTGACAACTACTTACAAGTAATACAGTTGAGATTACAGTTGGCAGAGTCACCTTGTCCTAGCGTTCTATCCTGTGATGAAGTTGACATGTTTCAGGATTGATAGTATGTTTGTGAATGATATATTGACATAATTATTGCTCATTTACATTATAATTTTGAATGAAATCATTCTAATGGAACAAGTGTGAGGATGACTTTTTTTTTATCTATCAAGTTTCATTAATACTTGTGATAGAATGTTCCACGTATATACTTCCCATAATCTATTACTTCTGACTGCTATAATTTTGCATGAAATATGTTATGTATTATTCTCTTAGTTGCAGTTTTATGCCTTGAGGGTGTGTATATTTATACGAGGGACTCGTGCCGGTGGCATTGAACACATAATTTCTGAACGTCAATTATTATTCTTATTTTTTTCCCTCTTTTTGAAGGATTATCGGATAACACATCCCAATGTCACAGTTCTTGATCCACCTGATGCCATACAACATGTATACAGCAGTCAGTCTATGCTCCAGGTTGTTGCTGACATGAATCTGTCAGATCCATATGGCAATCTCTTATGATCTTGCTATTTATCAATAAGGATAAGGATGTGCTTTCATATGCAAGCTCTTTTCTACTTGTTGAAGTGTTATTATGGATGTGACAAACAGATCAGTAGCTCTTCTTTTGTGAAAACCAAATATCTCTCATGTCCTTTTATCTTACAGGAACAGTGCGTGTACCTGAGCAGTTAGTTATGAAGAAAGATCCATCATCAATTCCTAATTATGTGAACATGGCTGGGCTGAGGCTGCCGCTGGGTATGTCCACTTGATATGCTTACAGTTGCCTATTAATAAAAAAAATTTGTAGTAGTATTTTCAAAGACTCTTACAAGTTGTATAGCAGGAATATTTTGAACTGGTTATGGATGCTGATATTTGTGATTTGACGCATCACTTGGATGATTAAAGTTTAATGTAGTAATCAACTTGTATGTATTTTAGTGGCAAAGCCGTTGTTTGCAAAATCACATGAGCTGTCCCTTGCCTATGATGAGTTGTCTCTCCAAAAGCTTGAACCGCCACTTGTTCTTCAGGAATTTATTAATCATGGTATGAATTTATAGTTCACTTGGCTTCTGATAGCACGAACACTGAAGTCGAGAAGACGAACACTGAAGTCGAGAAGACAATCAAAGTTTATTCACGGCGCAAGAAATCAGCAATTGAAGATTGAAGATCTTGACTCCAAAATCATGATTGAAGATCTTGGCCCCAAATCAAGTTAATTGGCAATATGATTTATTTCCTTTCTTTCTTAGGATTGTTCTTTCCTTTTCTTATTGTTGCAAATAAATTATTCTTGTGTAGGGTTTACTTTGCTGAGTAGTATTTAAACCCTTGCATGGGAAGAGTAGAGGATATGTATTGATTTTGATAATAACGGCTCTGCCGGTTCTGGAGCATGAAATGTGCTTGGCCTCTTTGAGGATTTTCCTTTATTTCCAATTCAATCACTCAGATTTCTGGTGTTATTCGTTTATCCTACCTCTACTCTATCAATTGGTGCGGTGAACAACCGAACACAATCATGCGGAGTTGTTAGCGCGTCTTCCAGCAGCCACTTCGAGCAATAACCAGGAGATTCCCACGGACAACACACCGACGCAGCAAGGGGAAAACGGAACTGGAACCATTACCCCTCGCATGGAACTACCACTTTTCGATGGTTCTGAACCCGTTGCGTGGTTAGCTCAAGCCGAACAGTATTTCTTGGTCCACAAGACACCGACGCCAGACCGTGTTCAAATCGCGCTCATCGCGATGTCCGGGCGCGCCATGTTTTGGGCACAGTGGGTGCTGCGACGCTCCACGAACGTCCCTTGGACCCAATTTACCAGAGAACTCATTGAGCGCTTTGGTGACAGTTCCGCAATTAACGCATATGAAGCTATGCACTTGACGCGTCAAACCGGCTCTCTTGAAGATTATCTCGCGTTGTTCGAGGACGTGTTGCGCAGCTACCTGCCCTTCCCCCAGAACAACAACTCGGGATGTTTCTAGGGGGGCTCAAATCAAATATTCGTGATCATATTTCCGACTCGGAAATGACCGACGTATTTGCCGCCATTCGTTCTGCACGGCGTATCGCACGTTCGCACACGGCGATCGTCAGACCACATCACGGTTCCTCTATCAGTAGCTTCTCACGCTCCAGTGGGCATAGCGGGTCCTCCTTTCAAAGAACGCAGCCCCCTGCAACTGCCCGAGGTCAGTTTGCCGCAAGGGGATCAACCGAGCACGACGCACGCTCAGCTTATTCCTCAGTAGCTTCCGGAGGAACGCGGAATAACCGGCAATCACGCCTAAGTCCTCAGCAACAGCGAGACTACATAGCCAAGGGCAAATGCTTCAAGTGCGGGGAGATGTATAGTCCAACTCATCGTTGTGCTGCTAAGTCCTTGATGGTCCTTTTGGAAGCGGATGACGAGGAGGACCACGCTGCGAACCCGAGCACCGACCAACAGCATTTGCCCGAGAATGCGGAGGACAACCAAGTCGAGCTCCAGCAGCTCCAACTGTCGAAACTTTCTTCGAATGGATTTGACGGAGCACGCACATTGAAATTCTTTAGTCGTGTGGACGAGCGCAAATTACTTACGATGGTCGATAGTGGCGCAAGTCACTGTTTCCTCTCAGAAAGAGTCATTTTAGGCATCCCAATTTTGCAAACGCACGAGTTTTCAGTCCTGCTAGGGGACGGCACCACCACTCGCTCACGAGGTCTTTGTCAGGCTGTTCCGTTTCGATTTGCAAACCACACATTCCTCATTGACTGCTACGTATTTCCTCTACGTAGTGTCGACGCAATTCTGGGGGTTTCGTGGTTGGCAACCTTGGGAGATGTGACGGCCAATTGGTCTACATTAACGATGACCTTTGAGAGCGATGGATGCAAGATTTGTGTAAGAGGAGACCCATCTCTTACACGAAAGGCTTGCCTTCGCACCGAACTTACACAAATGGGGACGGAGGACGAAGCATGGCTCTTATGGACATTAGGTATAGAGACAACCACAGCTGTGGACACCGGGTCGCAACCCGAGGATATTCGGTGACTACTGACCGAATTCGAAGCCATCACATGCAAACCACGAGGCCTTCCACCATCTCGACCATGCGATCATCATATTCACATGAGGGCTGGATCGACACCAATTTCTGTCCGACCCTATCGGTATAATCTGTTGGGTTTTGAACGGTGGAAATAGGAACAATAACGAAAACAAGTAGAATAGAACAGCAGGAATTACGTGGTTCGGCTCAAAATCAAGCCTACGTCCACGGGAGAATAGAGAACAATTCACTAATATCAAAATCAAAAAAAGGTTACAGAGATTACAATGAAGAACACTCAAGGATTTACTCTCTTTCTTTCCCCTCGTGTATCACTCTCTCTCTCTCTCTAGAAATATACAAGTGAATCTCAGATAATGCTAAAAGTCATTCTCAATCACAGAGCTATGAGCTATATATAAGACACATGAAATAATCCCATGGAAATAACTAGAAAGATGTAGATGGCAATTCCTGAATATTCCAGATTGATTCCGTTAGATGCAACTAACTCCCGTACAATCCAGATGATTCATGCCACTTACTGCCACATCTTGTTGTAACAAACTCCAACAAACTCTAACAGTTTGATTCCACCGTTAGAAACGGTTAAAACTCTTTCTAGAACCCCCGGGAACATTCTCGCTAACAACAGATCGGTATCACAAAACCCAGAACAGATCGTTATTGAGCAGCAAGAGATTTGTCAATTAACGATCTGTTCCATCAAAACTCCACCACAGCGAGCTGCTCTTGTTAAACAACAACTAGCTTCTTGAGAATGGCTTTATAACGATCTGCCTTTCACCAAACGATCTGCTCCACTATCTGCTAGACAACAGACAGTTAAACGTTCTGCTCCACTATCTGCTCAACAACAGATAGTTAAACGTTCTGCTCCACTATCTGCTCAACAACAGATCATGTGATCACAACTCTCAACAATCTCCACCTTGATTACATGACCTGAATCAAGGACACCTCCACACAGCTCGCTGTCGAGCTGCTCCAGCCCCCTCACGGCCTGCTTCACCTCAATCTCGAGGTATCAAGCTTACCAGATTGAGGCAATGATAGAACTTTGCCGCTGGCAACGCCTTTGTTAATGCATCTGCTGCATTATCATCTGTTCCAACCTTAACGACCTGCACATCACCTTCTCTCACAATATTTCTTATGAAGTGATGCCGCACATCAATGTGCTTAGTCCTTTCATGGAACACTTGGTGTTTTACAAGGTGAATAACACTCTGGCTATCACAGTTCACCTGGATCAATCTCTGCTCCACACCCATCTCCTTTAGAATTCCTTTTAACCACAAGGATTCCTTCACTGCTTCAGTTAAGGCCATGTACTCCGCTTCTGTAGTTGATAACGCAACCACAGATTGAAGAAATGATCTCCAGCTTATGGCAGTCCCATACAAGTTAAATAAATAACCTGTCTGTGACTTCCTTGAATCCAGATTAGCTGCATAATCTGAGTCCACATACCCCATCAACGGTTGATCAGGCTCCACCTCCATCCTTTGATACTTTAAACCAAAATTTGAAGTTCCCTTCAAGTATCTCATCAACCATTTTAATGCTTCCCAGTGGTATCGACCTGGATTTGCCATATACCTACTGGTAACACTGATCGAGTGAGCTACATCGGGCCTCGAGCAGATCATCATATACATCAAACTGCCAACAATATTGGCATATGGTATTTTTCCCATAAACTTTCGATCTTCTTCATTTTTTGGCCTGTGCTCAGCAGAGAGTTTGAAGTGCTGAGCTAGAGGAACTTTAACCTCCTTCATTGAATCCATCTTGAACTTTCTTATAACCCCTTTGATGTAATCGTGTTGCATCAACCACAAGCTACCTGCTTGCCTATCCCTTATAATGTCCATACCCAATATCCTCCTTGCATCTCCGAGATCCTTCATGTCAAACTCTGCTCTCAACTCCTTCTTGATTTTGTCAACCTCCTTCATGGTTTTGCCAGCAAGCAACATGTCATCAACATACAACAGCAGATAGACTTTTGCTCTCCCATCTCCTTCCTTGAGATACACACAGCTATCGAACTGTGATCTGGAAAAACCAATGGATGTAACATAATCATCAAATCTCAAATACCACTGTCTGGAGCTCTGCTTCAGACATAGGGATTCCTTGAGTAAGCAGATATTGTCTTCATCTCCAGGTAGGATAAATCCCTCGGGCTGGGTCATATAGATGTTTTCCTCCAAATCACCATGGAGAAAAGCTGTTTTCACATCGAGCTGTTGTAGTTCCAGGTTGTTCTGAAAAACTAGAGATAACATCAACCTTATACTACAATGCTTGACAACTGGGGAGAACACTTCATTGAAGTCTATCCCCTCTTTCTGGGTAAACCCTCTGGCCACCAATCGAGCTTTGTATCTGACCTTGTGCTGCTGGCACACCTCGATCTTTTTCTTAAAGATCCATTTGCAGCTAACACATTTCACACTCTTCGGTCTGTCTACTAGCTCCCAAGTGCCATTCTTATGCAATGATTCAAGCTCCTCCTGCATAGCAGCAAGCCAATATGCTCCCTCCTTGCATCTCACTGCCTCCTTGTAACTTCTAGGTTCATCTGGCCCTTCTTCATCCGCAATGGCCAGAGCGTAGGATACAAGATCAGCATGTCCATATCGATCTGGTGGATGGATAGATCATCTAGCTCTATCACGAGCTAGCTGGTAGTTGGCCAGATCATCACCAGCAGGTCACTGCTCCTCTTCTTCATCAGAGCTGATCTGCTTATCCAGATGATTTACTCTTTGGTTGCTGTTGTGGAACTCCACCTGCACCCTTGCATTCTTGGAGTGACCATTTCCTGGATCAATCTGTCCAGATTTTCCCTCTCCTTTGGCAGCGGGCTGCTCTTCTTCACCAGGAGCAGATCGTCTTAACATAGGCATCTGATTCTCCACGAATCTCACATCTCTACTAATGATGGCCTTCTGGTATCCTGGTTCCATGCACCACAGTTTGTATCCCTTTACTCCTTTGGGATATCCAAGCATGACACATTTCAGTGCCCTGGCTTCCAACTTATCTTGCTTCGTGTGAACATAAGCAAGACAACCAATAGCCTTGAGATAACTGTAATCTGGAACTCTTCCAGACCAAACCTCATCTGGAGACTTGAAATTATTTGACACAGCTGGACTTTTGTTGATCAGGTAACAGGCCGTCATGGTAAGTTCACCCCAAAAGTTCCTTGGAAGCCCACTGCCTAACCTCATGCATCTGATCCTTTCCAGGATCGATCTGTTCATCCTCTCTATCACACCGTTCTGTTGTGGGTTTCCAGGTACAGTTTTATGTCTCTTGATTCCATTCTCAACACAAAATTTCTGGAATTCCTCTGACATGAACTCGAGCCCATTATCTGTCCTCAAACACTTCAATTTGACGTCCTTCTCATTGGCAACTTCAGTGTGCCATTCCACAAACTTCAGTGTGCCATTCCACTCACCTAAGTGAACTTGAAATTGAGTCCACACTACCCGTGACCCAACCAAGCTCACGATTCGCAAATTGATAGCTACTTATCATCCAAAGTTCCTCACACACAAGCCCAATATAAAAGTAAAGAAAAAAATTAGATCATTTATGTTCTCAACTAAACTCAAATACGCAAATATGGTCGTGTGGATAGTCATCTTCAAATGCATTGGCTCATCTCTTTTAATAGGCACACCAAACATTATCCAAAGTTGTTCCTATGTTGAAGATATCTTTAAATTCGAATATTAGTTGAAGAATACTCCACAAAAATAAGCATCTTTTATCAAAAAAAATAGATATCAACGAATTCCCTATTTTTTGGTAAAGACACAACCATTTTTTGTCTTGGTCTTGTGCTCTCCTAATTTTTAGCAAATCTTATTTCAAGCATATTGGATTTTATTTAAAATATGCTGTTGACTTATGACAAATTTAGATTTGTCGGCTGTCCACCATAGTTATTGTGTGGACCAGCTCGTTTTCTTTTGGTATAGCAGATCGCTGTGAGTCGAGATGTTCTTCTGCAAGTTAATTGGTTTGGTTCCCACTTAACATTTATAACTTCATGTTGAAGACATCTTGATGATTGAGGAGAAACGAGGGACAAATCGTTTTTGATAAAACGATATGTTGTTATTGGACAGCGAGCTGTTGGATATATATTAAATCCAGTTGTTCCTCCTCTTGAAGTCTCGAAGTAGAATTCTTCTATCGTAGTCACAACATGATTATAAGGATAGATAGTTAACTTATTCATCTGTTCCTTTTACATTGTAGCTATTTCTACGCTAAGTCTAGAAAGATAAATTGTTATAAGTAAGTTTGAAACTTCAAACTTATTTTACAATTGTGATATGTAAGAAAAGCATTCTAGAGATAATGAAATCAAAAACCAAGACAAGTGAAGGTAGACAACGAGCTATAAGTTTGAGAGACAAATCGTTATTTTCATTAAAACGATATGTTCCAAACTTAGAACTAACTGTCTGTACAACATAATGAATACTTGTAATCTAGGTAGTCAATATGTCCAAGAAAGCTTTGTAAGTTGTTCCTTAAAAGATGACATTGACTACATGGTTTTCTGAAATAAAATAACTAAGTATTGTTTCGAGTAACATCATCAAAACTTAACACAATATCGTGGGGTTCCCAACAAATTATGTAATTGTTAATATTATGAATTTCACCTTATGTTTTGAATGTGTAGACAAGTGTAGTAAAATTTGGATCCCTTTCAACTAAAATTTCAATATATATATATTTCAACTAAAACTTCAATATTTATATAAAGCTCAACTTTATAATAGGCTCTCGCTATATATGTCATGTTTTGACCAAAAAATTCTCATAGTTTTGGTCAAAACAAGATATATTTAGTGAGACGGATGAAGTACTATATATTCCTCATTCTTGAAACTTATGTCGATATTTAGTTGTAGAACTTTTAAGGATATGATACATATCTATGACACTTAAAACTTAGACATATTGACCTTAGAAGAATTCAAAAGCTAGTGGAACATGTGCCTTTGGATAAACTCCAAGTTGAGCCATACCCTACATGTGAATCCTGCTTGGAAGGTAAAATGACCAAGAGACCATTCAAGGTCAAAGGAAATAGAGCCCAAGATGTGTTGGATATCATTGACTCCAATGTTTGTGGTCCAATGTCGACTCAGACCAGAGGTGGCATGCAGTATTTCATCACTTCCATTGATGATTACTCAAAATACAGATATGTCTATTTGATGCACCACAAGTCAGAATCCTTTCAGAAATTTAGGAAATTTAGGGCACTTGTGGAGAACCGTCATGAAAAGACTATCAAGTGTCTGAGTTCTAATCGTGGAGGTGAATATCTCGGTGCTGAGTTTTTGAGCCATTTATCGGATGCAGGGATTCAATCCAAATTGACTGCACCGGGTACGCCCTAGCAAAATGGTGTAGCAGAAAGACGGAAAAGAATGCCTATGGAGATGGTGAGATCTATGATGAGTTATGCAGAGTTGCCTATTTCATTTTGGGAATATGCCCTAGAGACGGCAGTTTACACATTGAACTTGGTACCATCCAAGTCGGTCCCTAAGACACTGATTGAGTTGTGGATCGGGCGCCAGCCCATTCTAAGACATCTCAAGGTGTGGGTTGTCCAGCACACGTGCTAGAGAAGGACGCCGAAAAATTGGCACCTCGTACTGACTTGTGTCTGCTCGTGGGTTATCCTAGAGAGACGAAAGGGTGAGAGTTTTATAGTCTTAGAGATCGTAAGGTCGTGATTAGCACTCACGCTCGATTTCTAGAAGAAAACTACGTGAACAACCACAACTCAACAAGTGAAATAGTTCTCGAGGAAATGAGAACTAGAGCTAATCCAAATTCACAAGAAACACAACGTGCAACAGCCACTACAAAAAAAAGTGCCACTGGCGACGGAAAAATCCGTCTTTAGCATAGGAAATCCGTCGTCCAGGGGGGCTAGCGACGGACTAATGATAGATTTTTTTTGTCTGTATTTCGTTTGTCGTTAGCCCATCGGACGACGGAAAAGACAGTCCGTCGTTAGCTAACGACGGATTTTATCCGTAGTTAGGGACGACGGACTGTAATTCCATCGTCATCTTCTCCCAGTGGCCGTTGACGGTGCCGGAAACCTAACGACGGATTCCAGTCCTTCGTTAGGTTATATATTTTTTTTAATAATTCATTTTATTTTTTTATTATCCATTACCTAAAACCCGTCACAACAAACAATACAAATATAATCGAACATTGAACAATAATTTAAAATTGAACCAATCGAATGAAATTCAAAATGAACGCGGATTTCATATAATCAACAAATAATATAATGTATCAGTAGCATCCCACGACAAACAATAGTATGAAAAACTAGTACAGTGTATCAGTAGCATCTACGAATCATAATCAGGAGGAAAATGGGGAGGGGCATCAGACGGGGGAGGCTGATAAGAGGGAAAGGAGGGTGCACTACCTCCTCCCTGCTGCTGAGACATCCACCGCATCACCTCGGCGTACTGAGTCTGCATGAGCGCCATCTACTCAGCCAATCTCTGCTGCCCAGCAAGGTACTCACGACGCTCGCGATCCTGCTCCTCGACTCGGCGCCGCAGCTCCTCAACCTCGTCTCTGGATGCTCGTGATGTGGACGACGATCCCCCAAATCTGGATGCTCTCAAGGCCTTCGCGGCGCCGCTCGTGCCGAACATCCTCTTCTTCTTGTCCGGGCCGCTAAGAACCTCCAGATACAGCTCGTTCATGTCGACTACATCGTGGTCCCCCTCGGGTAGCTGGGCCCGTTCCTCATCAGCACGGCGAAACACCTCAGTCTGCATGTAAACGAGAAATGAACATTTGTTAGTATACATATTATAAATGTTGAAAATATAATATATATATATATATATATATATATATATATATATATATAAATTAAGACTTACCGCTATCGCCTCAGATTTCGGATAGGTGTATGTCCCGTCCGCGTATCGATGCTCATCGAGTAGGGAGTCGCACATGCAATCAATCGGAGCTACTCCCCTCTCACGACCCTATGCATGAAATCACAATGGAGTTGTGTCATTGAAACATGTGTATATGAATTAAAATTGTACCACATAATTATAATTATTATTTAAAGTATATTATTACCTTTTTCTCAGCTCGTTGCATGACCGACTTGGACCCTCCCCTATGCTTGATAGGACCAGTACCTGGTCCCTGAGGCTCAGTGTCACGCCCGCTTTCCACTAATTCTAGTAAAGCCGGGAACATGACC
>JAPKLX010000386.1:77546-96605 GCA_026898415.1 Leonotis leonurus | reverse complement strand
CTTGCTGGTTCAGCTTTCTGTTAAAGACTTGCTGGTTCAGCTTTCTTCTAAAGAATATCTTGCTTCAGCTTTCTGACTGAGACATATTCCATCTTTCTGGTTGAACTGGTTTCGACCATCTGGTCAATAACAATCAACAGAAATGATACAGAACATGAAGAAACCCAAGTGTGTGTATGAGTGAACATCATCAAAACTTAGAATATATTGTGGGGTTCCCAACATGACCTGTTCTGCCACTGCCAAAGCAAGTGTAATCTGCTGAGTTAGAAGTTTTTGAGGTTTTACCTGTCTGCTGTTTTGATTAATCCTTGTTATCAGGTCGATCATTGTCATGTTTCTTGTAGAAGTTTTTCTTGTTATCTTTGTAGAAACGTCTATATTTCTTCGATCTGACCTCCATCTTGTCCATGCGCTTGGCAATCATTGCAAATTCTTTTAACAATTTATCATAACCTTTCTCTTCATCTGGTATAGAAGGTTCAGAAAGTTCATCTGGTGTGCTCTTTTCTTTGAAGGCTACTTCTTTGTCCTTCTTTGAGCTGCTTTCTGCCTTTTTGGATAGATGATCTGGTCCACGAATTCTCTGTATATCACATTCATGGCCTTCAAGATGATCACATAAGGCTTCAGTAGATAGTTCATTGAAGTCTGCACGGAGAGGTTGCATTGCAGCATATATCTCCCAGCTAGGTGGAAGTGCTCTGAGTACTTTCATGTTCTTTTCTCTTTGAGTATATTTGTTCTTATTGAACGCTGATATCTCAAGGAGAATTCCAGTGAATCTCATCTTCATTTGCTCTATGGTCTCGCCTGGTTTCATCTTGAATTCATCATATTTATTGCAGGCAAGAGACAGCTTGTTCTCAATCATGACTTCAGATCCTAGACACAAGTCTCTTAGGGCTTCCCACATCTCTTTGGCAGTATCCAGATCTTGGATTTTGGCCAGATGTACCCCTTTGACTGTGCTAGATATAATCCCTTTAGCAAAGTCATCCAGATTGGCTTCGCGACGTTCCTCTGCTGTATATTTTCTTGGATCTTTAGGAACAATCTGTGTAGTTACTCCAGTTGAGTTGGTTACCATCACTTCTTCAGTGATCTGTAGTGGATCATCTTCGATAACTTTCCACATCAGATAGTGATGGGCTTTGAGTGCCATTTTGATTCTGAAGCTCCATTCTCTATATCCTTGGATAGAGAATTCTTCACAAGCCTTAACAACAGATTATTCCATAATAGATAGTATGCACGTGAATGAAATATAGGTTTTCCTAGATCTATTCAAGTTGACCACGTAGGTGTTAACCTTTTGAAACAAGAACAATGGTCGTTTGAACCACTGCTCTGATACCACTTGTTGGTCCCGAAAGAGCAAGGTTTGGTGTATGGGGAGGGGGAATACACCAAATACAAACTTTTCAGTTTACTTGTTTGATTATTAGAGAGATCAAACTATTCTTAAAGAAGAAATTGCTCGACAGATGACTAACCAGATTGATCACCAGATCAATAACAGATCAGTCCAAGCAGATGGCTCTCTAGTGTAAACACTTAGACAATAATAGGAGTGATCTTATTATTTTCTAAGTATTGTGTGTGTGTGGAAATATGGTGGATTTAAGGAGTGCTCCTATTTAGAAAACCTTAAGGGTTAATCAGATCGCTTAAGCAGATTGATTGAGATGCAGATTGTATGATGGTGTAGATGGTTAGAATAATAAACAATTGAAAGTAAATATGCAGAAAAATAAAGAACACAGTTGTTTAACGTGGTTCGGGAAATCCCTACGTCCAAGATCTGGTCAAAGCTAGACCAGATTATCCACTACTAGGATACTCTGCTTCTTTATACTCGTGGAGAACGAGTCACAAATATCAATCAAAGCTAGAGAGATACTTATGCACGAAGTAAGGGTCGTGTCCCTTTACAACATATTACCTCTACGTTACCACTAGAAAACTACTAGCTAGCAGGGTGATCTCCTTTCTCTCAATAAGACAGACTTGAATCGAGGTTGGGTTGGTGTGAGGTAGAATCGCAGATTGTTTGAAGCTCTTAGTCTGGTTCAGAGATTGCTTGAGAGTATGTTGTCAATGTAGCTCGCGTGTGTCTTTTTTTTTTGTTCCAGACTTTGAACTTCATTTATATAGGCATTGAATTTTAAAATTCTAGCAGTTGTTGATTGGCGTGAGATTGATTGTAGATTGCCAATCAATGATATCCATCATATCTGTTCTTGCCATGTAGAAATATTGACTCAATCTTCAAAGTATGGAAAGCAGATTGCTAACGGTTACTTTCCTTCTTTGTGTCAATCGTAGATTCTGTTCCCAATCCCTGTTGGATGGACTTCAATCTTGACGTGGCAAGAGGATATGATGTGTAGGATGATGTCATCAGGTGGTTTGATGACTCTATCGATCTGGTGCTTCGCTCTGATCATCGATCTGGTCGGTGATCTGGTCGCTGTCTGTTACAGCAGATCGATTTCTTCTTGGCGTGAAATCTTGGTCTTCATCCTATACTATTTATAGAAATGACTTCTACATGAATAATTCCTTTACATGCTAAGTCATCTCCTAACCTGTTCTCTATCAGAATTCACTTTATATGTAGTGATCTGTTAACACGTAGAACGGTTTAACTCTAAAAGAACCTAAGTGTGTTTCGAGAGATCATCATCAAAACTAAAATACTTTAGGGTTCCCAACAATTCATTAGTTACGGAGAGGGCAAGACTGTATTAGTGGTCTATTAAATTAGACATTTAAATGAAGATTGCACATGTGTAAACGTAGACTCACTTAGAAAAGTGTTTTATGGGAGTTGAATTATTTGAAGTTAAATAGAGGGGGAGAATTACAAGTTGATTTGCAGTTGAATAGAGGACGACAATAGAGGGCGAGAATTATGAAAATTATGGTTAGAGGTCGAGAATTATGGTTTGATGGTGAAGATTATAATTAAGTTGATTTGCAGTTGATTGCATTTGGTTATTTTTGGTCATTTAATTTGGTCATTTTTGGTTCAGAATTATAAGTTGATTTGCTCTTGGTTATTTTTGGTCATTTTGGGAAATGTTATGTATATATATGTTGAGTTATATATATAATACCTAATTGCATTCAAATAACCTATATCACTAAATCTAATCAAAACAGCCAACTGACATAATCATGAAAACATCCCGACATACATTTCATGAGCAAAACATTCGAACATAATAATTAAAATATCACAACATACATCTCATCATCAAAACATCACAACACATGCATCTCATCAAACCACCACAACATAATATTACACATATTGGGAGAAGATCCTTAAGATGTAATCAAAATCTATCCCAAAGGGAGAAGATCCTTAAGAAATTGATTACGTCTATCCCAATGTCATAAATATACGCAAATCATTATTCTATATTACCAAAATTAAGAAATTAGAAACAATAAACTAAACTAATTAACCTACATTTCTTCAAGGTGTCAACTAAATCAATAATTTAAATTAAACAATAAATTCAATTTATAACTCATTAAGAAATTAATTATAAACTTAAAGAAAAATATGAACAAATTATTTGGGTGTAAATTAGTATAATTAACCTACACAATTAAATTAATCTAACTAACAAGATTAAGCAAATTAAATACAAAAATTAACTAATTCATTATAAATGCTAAATAATCTAAAAATTAACAAATTAATTATATTAATTAAATTATTCTAACCACTAATTAACCTAATTAACTAATTAATTACAAAAATTACTTATGTCTATCCCAATGTCATAATATAAATATATAAATACAGCAATTATTAATCTAAATTAAGATAAATAATAATCTTAAACAAACTTGACCTAAACAATTTATTACGTCTAACCAATTATATTTAATTATCTAAATTACATTTAATTAACCTAAGTAATTAAATAAGTACATTACTAGAATTTAATTACCTTTCACCGAAGTAGGCAGCACCGGAGCGGCAAAAGACAGCTCCGAAAGGCTGAGAGAGGAGTCGGGAGGCGACAGGCGTAATTGAAGAAACCCTAATTAAACAATTTAAACATATAATTAAACTAACGCTCAATTAACAAACTAATACTAATTAACAATTTAAACTAATTAATTAACAATTTAAACTAACATACTAATTTACATCAAGTAGACAAATTAGTCAATTATCCTTAACACTAACACTAACTAAACTAATTAATTTGTTATGGATTAAGTACAATAATTAGATTTTTTTTTTCAAATTAATCAATTAACTAAAGTAATTAACACTAATTTGTTAAGGATTAATTAATTAATTATCCTTAACCCAAAGTAATTTAGAAAATAATTTATTCAATTATTCAATTAACTAAACTATAAACTAATTTATTCATTTAAACAAATTAAAATTAATTAATCAAAAATTAGGTTTAACAAATTAATCAATTATCCTAATAAACTCTACTAACAAGTAATAAATCAACAAATTCAATAATTAAATATAATTCAACTAATTAAATCAATTTATATCAAATTAACAAATTAAATATATATATTAACAAATTAAATAATTAAACCTCAAGTAAATAGCATAAATAAAATACCCTAACAATATCCTAATTAACATAATTCAACCTACTATAATTAATAAAATACCCTAATTAATTCAACTTAATTAGTTAATTATGTATAATTATCAAATAACCTAATTAAAAATACCCTAATTAATTAGTTAATTAGGTCTAACATTGCACAATTACAAATTGTCTAACATAATTTCCAATTGTCTAACACACTTAACACAATTAACAATTACACAATTTAATTGTCAAACACAATTAAAAATTACAAATTATCAAATTAACAATTATAATTACACAATTAATTATCAATTACACAATTAACAATTTAATTAAAAATTCTCTAACAAATGATCTAACACAATTATACAATTAACAATTTAATTAAACAAAATTAACATACAAATTAACAATAATTATAAAAAATATAAAAAAAAATTAAAATTCCTTACCTGAAGAGGGCAGTGACGGGGAGGGCTTCGGGCGGCGTCGGCAGCGGCGGGGAGAGGCGGCGGCAGCCGGAGCAGGCGCGGGGGAGGGGCGGCAGCGGAGCAGGAGCGGGGGAGGGGCTTTAAACAATTGCAAAATTTAAAAATAAAGCTAGAAATAGAAAGAGGGGAAGGAAAATGGAGGGATTGGACTTACATGGGAGTATTACGGCGGTGGGAACTCCAAATCGCCGTCAAATCGCCGGTGGGGATGGATTTAGGGTTGCAGCGTCTGTTTTTCGCGAAAGGAGGAGGACGACTGATTTAAAGGGCTGGACGACGGACTGGACGACGGACCAGTCCGTCGTCCGCATTAAAATTAAAAAAAAAAATTAAATGTAACGACGGACTGGTCCGTCATCCCAGATCACCTTGCTGGCAGTGGATCTGATCTGGTTGACCAGACCAGCCTTGAAGAGTGAACCTATCCCTTACAGATCACTGAGATGGAGACTTTGTAAAGATCCATATATCCCAGATCACCTTGCTAACTTTGGCGCCAACATACGTGCCAAAAAAACGGTCGCCAGTTCATCACCAGTCCGTCGTCAGCCCAATTCGTTGGAGTCCGTCGCTAGTCCGTCGCCATAGGACTACGAAAAGTCATTCCGTCGCCAGATTAAGGTTTTTTTGTAGTGAGCACCAACTCAAACACTTGTACCACCTGCAGTGGAGCCTCGTCATTGTGGGAGGGTTGTTCATCAACCTGACTGATTGATTGGAGTGGAAGAGGTATCTGACTCAGTCCTAGGCCTAGATGGCGGACCCCTGAAACTACAAAGAGGCAGTACACGACAATGACTGTCACCTCTGGCTAGAGACGATGGAGTCTGAACTGCAATACATGGTAGACAGGGAAGTATACGAGCTAGTTGATCTACCCGATGGCTGTGAGGCCATAGGGAGTAAATGGGTCTTCAAGCGGAAATAAGGACCCGACGGTAAAGTCGTTGTCTTCAAAGCCAGACTAGTAGCTAAGGGCTATACTCAAAAAGAGGGTATCGATTACGATGAGACCTTCTCACCAGTAGCCATCTCAAGTCTATTCGTATACTCTTGTCAGTAGCAGCACATATGGATTGGGAAGTATGGCAAATGGATTTCAAGACAGCTTCCTTAAATGGAAGTCTTGATGAGAATATCCATATGCAACAACCCGAGGGCTATGCAGTTCAAAGGAAGGAACACATGGTGTGGAAGCTTAAGAGGTCCATTTATGGGCTTAAGTAAGTCTCATGGTCATGGAACCTTTGCTTCGATCATGTTATCAAATCCTACGGATTTGATCAGTGCCCTGACGAAAGCTGTGTGTACAAGAAGTGTGAGGGTAAAGAACTTGTTTTCTTGGTGCTATACATAGATGACATTCTATAGATCGGATGTGTCAAGAAGATCTTGTCAGACGTTAGAGCATACATGTCCAGTCAATTCGATATGAAAGATATAGGAGACGTGAACACATTCTAGGGATCAAGGTCATTCGTGACAGATCAAACCGAATGTTGTGCTTATCTCAAGAGTCCTATATCGAGACTATACTTACCCACTTTAGCATGCAGGATTCCAAGAAGGGTTTCTTACTCTTCAGGCATGAAATTATTCTTTCTCAGAGCATGTGTCCTAAGACACCTGAGGAGAAAGAGTAGATGAGAAACACTCCTTACGCCTATGCAGTAGGTAGCCTCATGTATGCTATAATGTGTATTAGGCCGGATATCTGCTTTTCCGTAGGCATGGTAGCACGATATCAGTCTAACCCTTGAAAAGGACATTGGGCAGCGGTAAAGAACATACTCAAGTACCTTAAACGGACTAAGGAGTACTGTTTGGTTAACCAGGCTGATTCATTATGCTTTTGGGTTATACCAAATCCGACTTTCAGACGGATCGGGACACAAGAAAATCTACCTTCGGGTATGTGTTTACTTTGGGAGGCGGAGCCGTAACATGGAGGAGTGTGAAGCAAAAATACATCACAGACTTCACCATAAAAGATGAGTATGTGGCCGCATCTTTTTAATGGTACCGATTATGCTGTTTAGCTCATTTTGTGTGTGTTTTTGGTTCATATTTGGTCATGTCTATCTTTTAGTTGGAGTCCATTTGGTGTTTTTTAGTTCATGTTTATGTTGGATTTTGTTCGTTATTATTTTGGTTGTTGGATGACGAAAAGGAGTTAATGTGAGCTGAAATGATGTCGTAAATGCCGAAGATGCTAAGCTAAACGAAGCCGAGAAAACCAGCGGGAGCTTGCTAGGAGTTACGGGCAGAAGACGAGAGGAGAAATAACGCGATAGCATGGCCATAGCAAAATTGTTACGTCTTGCGCAACAATTTTATTTTGGCTCGTTCTCCTATCGAGACGAGCTTCAATTTTGTATTTTCCAAATTCTCATATTTTGGACAGGTCAGAGGTCACTGGAGTGCAGAATTTCAAAAATTCAGAGAAGTCGCCAGCAGTCGCTAGTCCCATTAATTTGGTAATTTTCTGCGGGTTTTAAAGAGGAAATCAGGCAGTTGGAGCAGTTCGATCTCCCATATCTCTCTTAGAACTCGAACATTAGCACTAGAACTCTCTTTGGAAGTACTTTAATCTTGTAGTTTTACATTTGGAAAAAGGTTTTAATGTGGAGATCAACCTCTCCATCCAAGTAGTGTAATCATAGTAAGTTTCTTTATTTGATTTCCTGCTTATGATTGAATGAATGGATTATGTAGGTTGAATCTCCACTAGGGTTGAATTTCTTGTTGATTATTGATGTTATCGTTATTCATGCTCGTTGTTTGGATTATGCTTATTTAATGGTACCAATTGATCACTGTTGCAATTCATTAGATGTAGGTTGAAGTCGAGAGACAATCCTTGTGTCGGATCAAAGTCCAATCAACATCAGTTGTAATCGGAAACGTATTAATCGAGCATTTATTTTTTATCTTGAGCTCTTGATTGTGTGGCTTAAATACGAGAGTTGGAGTCACAATCTAATTGTAAATACGAAATACAGTAATTAGATAGCTTTTGAGAAATTCTAGCTATGCAAATGAATGCATGAATAATCGTAGCTTATAATTATCCACGTGAATGTTTAAACCCTAGAGCCTTAATTCTATGTTGGTCCCGAAAGAGCAAGGTTTGGTGTATGGGGGGGGGGTGGGGATACACCAAATACAAACTTTAAATTTACTTAACTATTTAACTAGAGAGATTAAGCTTTCTCGTAGGTGAGATTGCTAAGTATGACAGACCAGATCGCTGACCAGGTTCACTACCAGAGTGATCTTGTTATCTAACAGAGTATAGTGTGCGGAATATGATGAATTTAGTGTGTTGCTCTTATTATAAAACCTTGATAAACATTTAGCCAAATATATATAAGAGGTTGATTAAGCCAATGCAATCTTGAATGCAAGTGCTGTGTTAGTGAATAAACAACTGAAAATAAGATGCGTAAGGTAAAGAACACAGTTATTTTTATGTGGTTCGGGAAACCCCCTACGTCCACGGTCCAATCAAACTAGATCGAATATCAACTACTTAGGATACTCTTTTCTTTATACTCGCTGAGAATGAGCCACAAGTTCCAGTGAAAACTAGAAAGAAACTTGTGCACGAATATGGGTCGTGTCCTTACAATTTGCAGATAAATCTACTCTAGGTACCTTCACGTTAATCCATTAGAAACTATTAGCTAGGAAGATATATTCCTTCTTCTTCTCGATAAGACAGACTTGAATCTAGGTTGATGTGATTTCGATCACGAATGGCTTGAACACGATCTGGATTGTGAAATCTTCTTGTAGAATGCTTTATGATAGAGTAGATTTCTTGGCAGAGTTTCAGCTTGAAAGTTCGTCAGTTGATTAGTCAGTTCTCTTCCATATGTCGTTTGAAGCTTTTATAGGTGTAGAATTTCGAAATTCTAATAGTTGAGGTTGATTGGCGTATAATAAATGTTGATTGCCAATCAAGGATGTGAATCCATGATTTTATCCTCTTGCCTTGTATGAAAGGTTGACTGGATGATACTTTGCATACCAGATGAATTAGATAAATATCAGATGAGTAGATGAAATACCAGATGACTTATTGCATATATGGATCTTTACAAAGTCTCCATCTCAGTGATCTGTAAGGGATAGGTTCACTCTTCAAGGCTGGTCTGGTCAACCAGATCAGATCCACTGCCAGCAAGGTGATCTGGTTCAAACTTGCTCCAAAAGCCAGTGCCAATAACTGGGTAAAATCTGCTTTTGACCAGATTGAGTGTCCTTCATTAGATGGTCAGCTTGCTTTCAGGTGAGCTGGTCTGCTTCGATTATCAAGAAGACTATCTAATCAGATGACTCCCTATAAGACATAATACTTAAAGTATTTAAGTCCTTCACAATTAGTCATCAGCTAACCTGGTCTAAAATAAAAGCAGGCTTGCTCTATATCAGATTCACTTAATATCATAGTGATCTGTTACATATTAAGCAGACTAAGTCTAGCAAGCGAGACTATAAATAAATCTAAGTGTGTTTCGAAAGAACATCATCAAAACTAAATTTTGTGAAGGGTTCCCAATAATTTCCCCCTTTTTGATGATGCCGAAACCATACTTTACAAAATAACCCTAGTTAAAGCAATAAGAGTTGTCTGGTTTAAAATACCAGAAGGGTTAAGTTCGTTATAATTTATAACGAATAAGGACTTTAAATTGAGTACTGGACAACAAGAGATTGTCATCAGATAACCCGTGCGATTTATATATCAGATCAGTTCAAGTATAGGTTACATGGTTTGTCCAGATCATTCAATGATAGAGTACAACAGATAGGAAAAAATATGAGAATTTTAACTAAACCATCTGCTACCCTTAGATTTATGTCATTCCTTCATCTTCTTCTTTTGTGCGTCAGAGGTCATCTGTACGCTCTCGTAAATACCATCTCTGACCCTTGCATAATTAGGATCATGGTTGTCAATCTTGTAGCTCTTGACCTTTGCAATCATGTTGATGCAGTTTAGTAAGTAGGTCTTGTCTGGCATAGTGCTCTCTGGAATCAGAGGGAATTTCATATACTCCTTTGTTGGTGCCTTTACCTGCACCTTAGCTCCTTGAGTTGTTGCCCTGAACCTCTGAACTGCCTCTTTCTCCATGTAATTGTCTAGATATCTATTGAAATCTTCATCTGCTGGCTGCTCTTAGTAAGTAGGCTCTCTCAAGAAATATCTGTTAAGAATAAATCCAGTCTTGATCAATTCTCATTCCTTATGGTCCTCTTCTGCCACCCAAGGGTCTCTGGATGTCCTCTTCTACAAAAATAATGACCAGGACTTGAAAGGTGTCATCTTCTTCTTCAATGTTGACTGAGCTGGCTGAGCAGGTGAAGAATGTTCTGTTCTAGGTGGCGAGAAAGCCGACTGTTAGGCCTTCTCCCTCTCTACTCTCTCATCCTCTATCTGTTCGTTCCTTGTCTTCTCTTTATAGAATTGTGCTCTAAAGATGGGGTCACATGCTTGATCTGGGCTGATTCCCTGTAGTAACAGCTCAACCCTTGTCTTGATGCTGCTGCTGCTGTTGTTGTTGTTGCTCTGGTTGAAGAGTGGGGTCTGGTTTGGGTGGCGTGTGATGTCTCTGTTCTGGTGGACTCTGTGTTGGTCTGCTGCTTCTGCTGTTGTTGTTGTTGCTCTAGTTGAAGAGTGGGGTCTGGTCTGGGTGGCGTGTGATATCTCTGTTCTGGTGGACTCTGTGCTGGTCCCTTATCTTTGCTTCCCTTTCCATCCTTATCACCTCCCTTTCCTCCCTTATCAGGTCGTCCTTCCCCCTTTTCGACATCATCAAATCTGGACGTCTGACCCCATATACCAACATTTTCTTTCCCAGTCTGCTTTGTCCTCACTGACAGGCTGACCCAGGACACTTCCTAGTAGGTCACCCATCATAATATTGCTCCAAGCCAAGCACGCTTAACCTTGGAGTTTCTATTAAGGGGTCACCTGAAAAGATGATGCACCATGTTGGTATGAGTAGTACTAATCAATTCATTTAACCTCTCGTCAACAATGGTAGTGCAGGCCCTTTCTGACTGAGGTAGGCCGCACTCCCATAAGCTCTCTCGGGTACGATACATGGAGGACCCACCCTCCGGGAGGTGCTGGAGTCCACTTCCCAACAGGAGTCGATCTTTTTCTGCTCGGCATTATCCTTGAAGTTTAGCAAAAATGTCATGTTTTGATTTGTGGGATTAAGCTTGTTCTCCAGATGACTATTCATGGTGGACAGAGTTTTGTCGTAGGTGCTCTGGAGTTGCTCCATTTCATCCAATTTCTTCTGTTGATGACCCAATTCATCTGGTGTAGGATATTCTAGTTTGGTTAGGGCCTGTGACAAATTCTTCTCCAGTATATCTAGGCATCGTTCTGATTCAAAAGTTGCGAGTTGAGAGTGCGACATGTTGGTCATTGGTGATCTCTAACAAGTCCATCCCTTCATCCTTCAGTCTATAAGCATGTTGAATCATCTGCATCACGTCATAGGTTGTTTTGCTTGTTCTGTCTCCAATGGGCATTAGAACACTTGCCTCATGCCCTTACTTCTCATCTTCCCAAGTAAGATAGAAAGTGGCAACCTACTTCGGCAAGTACATCTCCGGATGAGATGTAAGAATATTATGGAACCCTAACTGGAGATTTAAAATAGTTAATAACATATAATTATCAACCCAAAAAGTAAAATATACCAACTAAATCCATTTTCATCCAAAACACGATGAACACCATGTGATAAATTCCATAAATTCAGTATATCTTCAAAGTTATTTCTTATTTCTAAGCGTTCAATCAAGTAGAGAAGACAATATAACAAGTACATGAATCATCATAACTTAAATATGTTAAAACTAAACATATATAATAGGAAATAAAGCATAGCATGCGAGAGATATATAGTTACAAAAATTTCTAGAAATCTCAAGAGATGATATCATTCTTTATAAAATACCATTAAAACACATATATATAGATAATAAGAAAATATAAATATCAAAAAGCTTTACACTTCTTGACAATGGCGAAAATTTCTTCAAGCTTCTTAAAGTCATGGGAATTGAAAACAACAAAAGGTTTGGGTCAAATATATTTTTGAACTTCTGCTACGCGTGCAGGAAACAACAAGTTTGATGGTGCCATTTTCAAAAGATCTTTGAAGGTTTGCATCTTGTATGTAAGATTGGACTCTGAGTAATGGCAATAGCACTCGAGCTGTCACAAAAAATAGGTATCTCCTTGACGTTGCTCTCATAATCTTTGAGCTGCTGCTTAAGCCATAGTATCTGTGCACAACAGCTTCCAGCGGCCATGTACTCTGCTTCTGTTGTTTATGTAGTAGCCACAGATGTCTGCTTCTTTGAGAACCACGAGATCAACTTATTTCCAAGAAACTGACAGGTTCCAGAAGTTGATTTTATGTCTATCTTACACCCTGCATAATCCGAATCAGAGTAACCTGTTAGTTTAAAATTATCATCACACGGATACCTGTTGGGAACCCCACAATATTTTAGTTTTGATGATGTTCTCTCGAAACACACTTAGAGTTCACTCTGTCTTGTTAGATCTTAATCTGTTCTAAATGTACCAGATCACTGTAATATAAAGTGAATCTGATAGAGAACACGATCTAAGTCCAGATTAGAAAATGACTTGGTATGTAAAGGATCTCATCCTATAGAAGTCATTCTGTTTTTCTTTTGTTCGTGGACCAGATCAACAGCAGACTGAAGCAAGTAGATGATCTATCAGATGGTCACTCGATCAGTTCCTCCAAAACGTTCACATAAGTTTCTACCATGCTTTGGAGCATATTTCTAAAGACCAGATCGAATGCTGACCAAATTGATATCAATCTGGTACGACCAGATCATTGTTTGAAGATGAACCAGATGATATCAGATCACCTACCAGTTAATTGGCAATCACATGTTTGACCAGATTAACTGATGAAGAGTCCCGAACTCATTGCCACATCATTCAAGTTTACCAAGATGGAAGGAGAATCAATCTACACGTGAAGAAGGAAAGTAGTACCTATCAACGATCTGCTTTCCATATTTATTGAAGATTCTGTCAACCTTTCCAAAGGCAAGAGGAGATCATTTAGGGATTCAAAATCCTTGATTGGTAAATTATATTTACTCCAAACCAATCAAGCCCAACGGTTAGAATTTCATATTCTACACTTATAAAAGTTTGGAACAAAGACTGGAAGAGTACAAGGTTATCATCTACGATCAACAAGCTGTTACTCTGCCCAGAAATCATCTCACTCTTCGAAGCATTCACTCGAGAAGATTTCTACTCACCAGATCGTGTTCTAAGTCGTTCATGATCGAAATCACATCAACTCGATTGAAGTTTGTCTGATCAAGAAGAAGGAATGAGATCTTCGCTAGCTAGTAGTTTTCTAGTGGATTAACGTGAAGAGATCAGTTACAGTAGTTTTCTGTAAGTTGTAAAGGGACACGACCCTTATTCGTGCATAAGTTTCAAACAGATTGTACTTGATACTTGTGGCTCGCTCTCAGCAAGTATAAATAAGAAGAGTATCCTAGTAGTGGATATCTAATCTAGTTTGGATTGGACCGTGGATGTAGGGGGTTTTCCAAACCACGTAAAACAACTGTGTTATTTACTTTCTGCATTTTAAATCTTAGTTGTTTATTCACTAATCAGCACATCCATTCAATCTGCATTTTTTAATCAATCTGTTAAATATTCGGTTAAGTTTTGAAAAGGTTTTCTAAATCAGAGCACTGACTAAGTCCACCCTATTCCGCACACAACGCTCTGCTAGGGAACAAGATTACTCTTGATCTCTACCAAGTGTTATTCACCAAAGAGTTTCTGTCTGGACAGAATAAGATCGATCTTGTTTGTCAAAATTGAGTAATCTGTCTATAGAAAGCTTAACCTCTCTAAGAAATTAGACAAGTAAACTGAAAAGTTTGCATTTGGTGTATTCCACATCCCCTATACACGAAACCTTGCTCTTTCAGGACCAACAATACCATAGCACAAACTCCAACTGCAAAATTAATGTCAGGTCAACTAGCAGTTAGGTATAAAAATGAGCCTATGATACCCCTGTATTGAATTATATTGGCTGGTTTGCCCTCTGGATCTGGATCAATCTTCCCATTGGTCTGCATTGGGATCTTGACAGGTTTGTTGTCTTTAACTTCAAAATTGGTGATTAGATCATGTATGTACTTTACTTGATTCACAAATATACCATCAAGTAGCTACTTAACCGGCAAACCTAAAAAGAAATTCATCTCGCCCATCATGGACATTTGATACTTGTTCTTCATCATATCTGCAAACTTATCACACAGATAACTAGATTGAGATCCAAAAATAATATCATCAACGTAGATTTGTACTAAAAGGATATGTTATTCTTTGACTTTGATGATAAACAATGTCTTGTCAACTGAGCCTCTTCGAAAGCCTGATTCCAGTAGAAAGGTTGACAATGTCTCATACCAAGCTCTTGGAGCTTGCTTCAGTCCATAAACTGCTTTAGCTAATCTGTAGACTTTCTGGTCTTGATTGCCTTCTTCAAATTCAGGTGGCTGCTCTACATAGTTGTCTTTGTAGAATCTGCGATACTTCATCGATCTGGTCTCCATTTTATCCATTCTCTTCGCGATCATAGCAAATTCTTTGAGCAATTTGTCATAAGAACTCTCTTCTACTGCTACAAGTGCAACTGGTTCTTCTGCTGCAATCTTGGCTTTGAAAGCTATCTCATTTTCTTTCTTGGAGATACTTTCACTCTTCTTGCTAGATGAGTGTTCTGGTCCATGGATTTTCTTCATGTCGAATTCATGACCAGCTAGATGATCAAATAATGCTTCAGTGGTGAGAATGTTGAAATCAACTCGTATTTGTTGCATAGCTGCATATATCTCCCAGCTTGGTGGTAGTTCTCTGATGACCTTGATATTATTCTCTCTCTTTGTATACTTATCTTTCTTGAAGGTAGATGCCTCCACCAAGATTTCAATGAACCTATTTTTCATTTGTTCAATGGACTCTCCAGGTCTCATCTTGAAATCATCGAACTTGTTGCAAGCCACTAACATCTTGTTCTCAATCATGGCTTCTAATCCAAGGCTGAGTTCACGTAGTGCCTCCCACATTTCTTTAGCTACATCCAAATCTTGAATCTTCTCCAGATGGACTCCTTTGACTGTGCTGGAAATGACAGACCAGATCACTGACTAGGTTCACTACTAGGTAGACTAGTGATCTGTCCAGACAGATTCTCTCTTATGAGTTACGCTAAGCAAATAGCAAGAGTAATCTTGTTATCTAACAGAGTATAGTGTGCGGAATATGGTGGATTTAGTGTGTTGCTCTTATTAGAAAATATTGTTAAATACTTAGCCACATATATTAAGAGGTTGATTAAACCAATGTCATCTTGAATCCAAGTGCAGGTGTTGGTCCCGAAAGAGCAAGGTTTAGTGTATGGGGGGGGGGGGGGAATACACCAAATACAAATTTTTCAGTTTACTTGATTAATTATTTAGAGAGTTTAAGCTTTCTGTGCGAAGATTGCTTAACTTTGAAAAACCAGATCGATGACCAAATCGATCTCAGTCTGTCTAGATAGATACTCTCTTGTGAAAAACACTACGCAGAGATCAAGAGTGATCTTGTTCTCTAACAGAGCATTGTATGCGGAATATGGTGGACTTAGTCTATGCTCTTGATTAGAAAACCTTTGCAAAACTTCACCGAATATTTAGCAGATTGATTAAGAATGCAGATTGAATGGATGTGTTGGTTAGTGAATAAACAACTGAAAGTAAATGCAGAATGTAAATAACACAGTTGTTTTACGTGGTTTGAGAAACCCCCTACGTCCACGGTCCAATCCAAACTGGATTAGATATCCACTACTAGGATACTCTTCTTCTTTATACTCACTGAGAACGAGCCACAAGTTTCAAATACAATCTCGTTGAAACTTATGCACGAATAAGGGTCGTGTCCCTTTACAACTTACAGTATACAACTACAATAAGATATCTTCACGTTAATTGACTAGAAAACTACTAGCTAGCGAAGTTATCTTCCTTCTCCTTCTCGATAAGACAGACTTGAATCGAGTGGTGTGATTTTGATCATGAACGGCTTAGAACACGATCTAGTGTGTAGAAATCTTCTCAAATAAAACCTTGAAGAATGAGTTCATTTTTGAGCAGAGTAACAGCTTCCTTGATCATTGATAATAGTATCAGTACTCTTCCAGTCTTGGTTCCAAGCTTTTATAGGTGTAGAATTTTGAAAGTCTAATTGTTGGTCTTGATTGGCTTGAAGTAAATGTTGATTGCCAATCAGGAATTTTGAATCCCAGTGTATCTCATCTTGCCTTGGAAAGTTTGACCGAATCTTCAAATATATGGAAAGCACGTCGTTGAAGATGCTTTTTTCCTTCTTCGAGCGTTGATTGATCCTCCTTCTAATTTTGATCTCTAATAGATATACTTTCCTTCTTCGTGAGACTTGCTGATTTGGCAATGAGTTTAGAATTCTCATCAGTCAATCTGGACAAACAAGCGAATGTCAGTTGACTGAAGTTGATCTGGTCCAGGCTGGCTCACTTTGTAGCAACGATTTGGTCAAAATAGATTGATGTCGATTTGATCAATATTTATCTGTCTGCTCCAAAGATGATTGCAATCTTTGTGAATAAATTCACTGTAATCAGATCGAATGACCCTCGGACAGATCATCTGCTTACTTGTGGTCTGCTGTTGATCATCTGGTCCTCGAACAGAAAGTAGAATAAATTCTATAGGATGTAGTCCTTTACATTTCAAGTCATTCTCTAATCTGAACTAAGATCATGTTCTCTATCAGATCCACTTAATATATTAGTGATTTGGTACAATTTAGAACAGAATAAGACCTAGCAAAACAGAATAAAATCTAAGTGTGTTTCGAGAGAACATCATCAAAACAAAAAATATTGTGGGGTTCCCAACAATTTCCCCCTTTTTGATGATGTCGAAACCACACTTTACAAATAACCCTAATAAAGCTATAAGCAAGATCTTGTTTTTAAATAACCAGAAGGGTTTATGAGATTGTTATCAAATTATAACAATCACAAGCATTAATTTGGTTCTGGATAATGAGACTTTGTCATCAGAAAATCCACATGTATATATATCATATTAAGAACAGGTTGATTGCATGGAGTGAACCAAAAATACATAACAAACAAGACAACAGATGGATAAATGAAATGAGAAATCTAAGAGAACCATCTTCCAGCTCCTCCTTTCTTCATTTTCTCTCGCTGTGCATCGGAGATGAGCTGAATACTTTCATAAATTTCATCTCTAACCCTTGTTTAGTTCGGATCATGGTTATAAATCTTGTTACCCTTGATCTTGGCCAGTTGGTTGATGTAATTTAGAATGTATGTCTTGTCTGGTATGCTGCTGCTTGGGATCATTGGACACGCCATAAACTTCTTTGCAGGTGCCTTCATTTAGATTTTAGCATTCTTGGCGGCCAATCTGATCCTCTGTATCAACTCTTCGTCTCTAAAATTATCCATGTACCGGTTGAAGTCTTCATTTGGTGTGGACTCCGAGTAGGTAGGTTCCTTTATGAAGTATCTGTTCATGATAAATTCTTGCTTTATTAGCTCCCAATCTTTCTGATCTGCTTCTTGTACCCAAATTTCCTTGGGTATGTTCTTCTGCAGAGATAGATTCCATGTGGTGAATAGCTTCTTCTTCTTCTTTCTTGATTGGGTGGTGGACTGTGATGATTGTTTTTGTGAGCGTTCTGATGAAGGTGGAGAGAAAGGTGTCTGGTATGATTTCTCTCTAGCCTTTTGTGCTGCCAGCTTCCTTTCTCGTTCAACTTGCTCCTTGAAGAATTGTGCCCGAAAGATTGGGTCACAAGCTAGTTCACTACTTACTACAAATAGGAGTAGCTCAGTAATCTGATCTCCCTCATCAATAGGTTTCTTGCCTTTGTCACGTACATCTTGTTGTTGTTGTTGTTGACTTTGATCTAGCTCAATAGTAGGATCAGCCCTTGGTGGTGTTGTGGGCTTCTCCTTGGTTTGTTGAACTTGTGTTTCTCTTTGTGATCCTTCTGTTGGACCTTGATCTAGTCTTTGATCTGTTACATCCTTTCTTTTGCCATCTCCTCCTTTATCAAACTTTGACTTTTTCCCCTTTTCGACATCATCAAATACTGACTTGATGAGTGTACGAAGGGAGTCAATCTCGGCCTTCATCTCCTCCATCTTCTGTTCTGTATCTGCTTGGAAACCTAATAGGAGTGTGACAGTCTGGTCTGTTGCATCTAGCTTTTTCTCCTGACAGCTGTTCATAGTGGAGAGAGTGGCGACGTAGGTATTTTGAAGGTCCTCTTCTTTCATCAACCTTGTGTTCTGGTGTTCGTATTTCGTGGGGTTTGGATAGAGCAGATCATCCAGAACTTGAACTTGATTGGCCTTCATAATTTCCACAAACTTCTCATTCTCGAAGGCATCAAGTATGGCATGAATATCGATGGCGGTGGGCTCCTTCACATCAGCACTGATAGCAGCAGTTTGACTCTTCACAGCTTCATCAATGCGCTATTTCTCTTTGGCAAGCATATCTGTTATCAGAGCCTGAACTTTCTGGGTTTGTTTCTGTTGGGAACCCCACAAATATTCTAAAGTTTTGATGATGTTCTCTCAAACACACACTTGGCATTATTCATGTTCTGTATCATTTTTGTTAGCTTCAATAAACCAGATAGTCGAAGCCAATTCAACCAGAAAGATGAAAGAAGTCTCAGACAGAAAGCTCAAGCGAGTCAACTTTAACAGAAAGTTGAACCAGAAAGCTTCAAACAGAAAGATGGAAGAAGTCTCAGACAGAAAGTTAAACCAGCAAGTCTCAGACAGAAA
>JAPKLX010000386.1:47211-77536 GCA_026898415.1 Leonotis leonurus | reverse complement strand
TAGTCAAGTAAACTGAAAAGTTTGCATTTGGTGTATTCCCCCCCCCCCCATACACCAAACCTTGCTCTTTCGGGACCAACAGTTTCTCCACTGACTCTACCTTCTGGTCAGTCTTTTCTCGTGTTGCCTCAGCGGCCTCCCTGTCATCGTCCATCTTTTTATTCAGCTCTTTGTTGAGATCTCGCAACTTGCGGCGCATATCTTTATCCATATCGTTGATGTAATCCTTCTGGTGTTGATTGAAATCAACAAGGATTTGTGTGGCTTTCTCTTGTATGATATTGCAGGTATCATTTATGTGATCTTCAACTCTGAGAGTGATCAAGTTGTCGATCTGGTAGTTGTTAAATGTCTTGGTCTCCCTCTCCAGCAATTCCTCCATTTCATAGAATCTGACATCCTTCTTCAGCTTCTGGGCAACTCCACGAGTGTAAATCTCGTTTGTGGGTTTCCCTTCAATGGATTGACCTACTGGTTCTTTATCTTCTGGGTTCAGATGAATGATGGGAGTCTTCTACTTCCTCTTCTTGGATTTCTCCACCTCTTGAGTGGGTTGTACGGTGGCTGCTTCCTCTGGGTGGCTTGCTGCACCAGATGTGGTGGGCTTCTCCGTCTGGTCACCTCCTTAACCACCCATGTCCACATCTGGATCAACCTCATCATCTGATCCTTTCACACTTGTATAAAAGTCAATTATATCAGTATAGAAGGACTTGTGATCGATTTGCAACAGCCTGGCCTCATGCTTCATGATGGCCAATATGAGCTGGTGGTATTCTTTTCTGACTTCACTAACAGAACTTGCTTGAAGTAAACTTAGTAATGTGGCTTCCTCTTTCTTCAATTCCTCCATCGATCTGGTTTGGAGGAGGGCGTCAAACATGTAGTACTCGTTGTCCTTGACCAGCAAGTAAAATTTTACTCTCTGTGTTGCTCCAAGGCTTTCAGGAAGTAGATGGATGCCTGGAAAGTCTTTGCGCACGGAGTGGTCTGCCTCATTCTCCAGTAATTGAATGACAACGACAGCTTGCTTTCTCTTCTCTTCCTCCTCATCGATCTCCTCATCTTCTTCTTCATCCTCCTCACTTTTTCTTTACATACGGTCTGGTGAGGGTGTAGCAGTTATAGCTGGGGAGAAGTCTTTGCCCTGGTTGGGGTCAAAGCTAGATTCTGGTTGCACAAACTGAGTTTCTTCTGTGGCAATTGGGCTTCCTCTGTTTGCTGAGTAATGGAGCTCTCTCGTTGTGGGACTGCTTCTTTTGGTTGGTGGGTGGCAGTCTCAGGTTGGGGCTCTCCAGCTGGTGGTGAAGATTCATGAACCTTCCTCAACCTTCTTCTCTTCTGCTTTGGTTGTTAAGTAGTGGTGGATTTATCTGTATCAATTGAGCTGACCCTCTTAGCAGATGGTTTTCTTTGGGCTTTCTCTTTCTGCACCTTCTCCTCCTTTGGTGCTTTTTCCTTCTTCTCTATCCCTCTCGTAGGTGGTATCCAGATAGGATTAGAGCTTCCCATCTCCAACAGTGCAGCATGATGCACTTTGTCAGCTACTTTGTTAAAGAGGGTTGGTGTTATTCCTAAAGACATCTCGATCTGATGTTGATCCTTAGGAATAGTGAACCTGGAGTTGAACTCCACAGCATTTTCCCACACTTGTTGTTTGAAGAACTTCTCCACCATGAAGCTGATCTTAGTGGAGTGCCTCAAATTTCTCCTAACCTCCACAGTCATTGCATTCCCTTTGGTGTCTTTGGTCCACTTCACGAGCCTTGCTTCCTTCGCCAGTAGGTCAAAAAGGATTCTACTCCAGTTGACCTTCAAGTTTAAAACGACGACAGTCATAATTCTGAACTTCTCTGGGGTTACCTGGTCATATGACCCGCTGTGAGTAATAAAGATCCGTTGGATAAACTCAAAAGCCAGCTTGTAGCCTGGTTGGAGTAGTGCCCTCTGAAACATCCTCCTGGTATATGAGATTGGTATCACCGTTACTTGCTCCACAGCTTCCTGAAGCTGTTCTGTTGTTATCTCATCCAGGGTCATCCCCTCATCCTTCAGTCTGTATGCCCGGTTGATCATGGCAATCACATCATAAGTGGTATTTCTTGTCCTACCTCCAATAGACATCATTACATTAGCCTCATGGCCATCTTTCTCGGCGTGCCATGTTAGATAAAATGTAGCGGCTTGTTTGGGCAGGTACATGTTAGGATGAGCAGTTACTATGTTTTGAAATCCTACAAAATATAGAAATCCCAGTAGTGCGTAACATATAATTTCAAGTTATATTGACAACATATATCCCATATTATAGAATATGAGCATTAACATAGATATATATATATATATATATATAGACAATAATCCAAAATCCAGTAAATGTACAGAAGATATCAATACAGCTGAAAACATGTTCCCAGAAATTAATTTCACAAACAAAAACCCTATTACAACATGTTAAGCGGTTTATAAACATTTAAATGATGAAGAAACCTTTGCAGCGCTTAACGATGGCGAATATTTTTCTTCTAGCTTTTGAAATCCATGAGTTTCATAGACAGCATATGGTTCAGGAGAAAGAAATTTCTGAACCTCAGCAACGTGTTGCAAAAACATGGATGATTGTGGTGCCATTTTCGAAAGAGTTGAGTTTTGGAAAAGCTTTGAAAATAGTTTGAGAAAACAGGAAATGCCTAAGTGCTTAGAGAGGAGTAGTGCGCAGTGAGTAGAAAGTGAAGGTGAACAGTTAAGTGCACGTATGATACATATATATAGGAACTAATTCAACGTCTAAGATGAAAGTGATAAGAAGTTTAAGGTTTGGATGAAAGTCTCTCTTTTTAGATTTTCCCACTTCAGCTTTTGTTTTGCCGCCTCTCCTTGCGTCAGATGCACGCGCTAGATCTTAGGGTTTTAGGATGGAGCGTGTAAATCTTTCTAAAGACTACAACTTTCCTTTCTCTCTTATGGTAGAGATATTCCTTGATCACAGTTCCCAAAACTGTACTAATCATCACAATTATGGAAGATTTAGCAAATCTATATAAGAAAATAAGCTTTATAGACTATAGTTAGGGTGGTAATTAGGTCAGAAAAACGATACAAGTTTCTGAATTCCCCCTTGACTAAGTAATCTTTATTGGAAAATTAATTTCCACGTGGCATGGTGTAGATTCTTCAAATTCTGACACGTGTATAAAGTAAGCAATCTGGTCTTGCTTATAATATTGTCTTCTGGTTCTCACTTCATCTGGTATTATCTGATATTAACTTCATACATTATCTGGTACTGAAGTTTTGATCTGATACTAGTGATCTCTACATTCTGGTGAGTGTCAATCTGATTGACAGTCTGGCTTTCATAATCTGATGGACTACCACAGCTAGTGATCTGTGTGTCTTCAATCTGCTATATGATCTGGTGTTATCCATCTGATGTCGATCTATTTCTTTCATCTAGGTTTAGTAACCCTAGCTTTCCACATAGCATTTTGAATCTTTTTCTAGAAGTGCTTTTGTCAATATATCAACACGTTGAACATATGTGTGTATCTTCTTGATCTGCACATGCTTTCTCTTGACATGATCTCTAATAAAGTGATGTCTCACATCAACATGCTTGCATCTTGTGTGTAGAACTGGATTTTGCGTTATAGCAATAGCACTCGAGCTATCACATAATATAGGTATCTCCTTGACATCGATCTCGTAATACTTAAGCTGCTGTTTTAACCAGAGTATTTTTGCACAACAGCTTCCAGCGGCCATATATTCTGCTTATGTTGTTGATGTAGCAACAGATGTTTGTTTCTTTGAAAACCAAGAAATCAACTTGTTTCCAAGAAACTGGCATGTTCCAGATGTTGACTTTCTGTCCAACTTGCATCTAGCATAATCTGAATCTGAATAGCTTGTTAACTCAAAGTTATCCTCACATGGGTACCATAATCCAATATGTGTCGTTCCTTTAAGATATCTTAATATCTTCTCGGTTGCTTCCATGTGTGACTCATTGGGGTTGGCCTGGTATCTAACACATACTCCAACTGCAAAAGTAATGTTAGGTCGACTAGCAGTTAGGTATAGTAGAGAACCAATAATACCCCTATATTGAGTTATATTTGTTGGTTTTCCTTCTGGGTCTGGATCTATCTTTCCATTGGTCTGCATTGGAATCTTGATAGGTTTACTATATTTAACTCCCAATTTGGTGATCAAATCATTGATGTAATTCGCTTGATTAACAAATATACCATCTGGTAGCTGCTTCACCTGCAAACCTAGAAAGAAATTCATCTCACCCATCATGGACATTTGATACTTATTTTTCATAAGTTCAGCAAATTTATAACATAGATAACCAGATTGTGATCCAAATATGATATCATCAACATATATCTGCACCAAAAGGATATGTTCTTGGACTTTGATTATGAACAATGTCTTATCAATGGAACCTCTTCTGAATCCTGATCCTAGCAAGAACGTTGATAATGTCTCATACCATGCTCTAGGTGCTTGCTTCAATCCATAAACAGCTTTGGCTAATCTATACACCTTCTGGTCTGGATTGCCATCTTCAAAACCAGATGGTTGTTCTACATTTACTTCTTCTTCAAGAATACCATTTAGAAATGCACTCTTGACATCCAACTGGTATACCTTGAATCTCTTGTAAGCTGCGTATGCTAGAAACAGTCTGATTGCTTCCAATCTGGCAACCGGTGCGAATGTTTCATCAAAATCAATGCCTTCTTGTTGATTGTATCCCTTGGAAACTAATCTTGCTTTGTTTCTGACAACCTCACCATTCTCATCTCGTTTGTTCTTGAATAACCATTTATCACCTATAATGCCCTGGTGTCGTGGTCTGTCTACAAGATACCATACTTTGTTTCTTTTAAACTCATTGAGTTCTTCTTGCATGGCTATAATTCAATCTGCATCTTGTAGTGCTTCATATGCATCTGGAGGTTCAACATGAGATAGATAGCAACTTAGAAGTGCACTCTTTCCATGCATTCTTCTGGTTTTCACATGATCTAATGAGTTCCCAACAATCTGATCTGGAGGATGATGTTCTTATATCCATCTACTTCTGTTGGACATCTCTTCTTCAGATATCTCAGGTTCAGGTTCTTCTGTTGGTTCCTCAAATTCAGGGTGTGCTGTTGAAGTTTCTTGGAAAGGATTTTCCTCTTCTGGTCCTTCGATGTCAATCTCTTGATTATTGTTCCAGCTATTAATTGCTCTTGATTCATCAGATTGATGTTGAGAAGGTTCAGGATTTCCTGCTTCTACTGGTTCACTATCATCTGGGGTCGATTTGGTTTGGTCCAGATCGATGTGAGTTGTTCCCCCTTACTGTGTACTGGTCTTAGCTATAGGTTGAACATCAATCTCATCCCCTGTTGTTGTATTCCAGATCAAAATATCTTCAAGTAGTATCCCTCCTGATCTTCTACTATTGATCTGTTTGTGAACCTGTTCGTCATCTATTTCCATGTATTCAAGAATAGCTTCATCAAATACAATATGAGGTGTTACCTCCACTACATGAGTTTTCTTCTTGTAAACCCTATAAGCTTTGCTAACATCATAATATCCGAGGAATATTCAGCTTTGCTATCAAAGGTTTTTAATTGAGATTTCTCATTATTATGAATGTAACACATATAACCAAAGGTATGAAAATACTGTATCCTGGGCTTTCTGTTGTTCTAGATCTCGTACAGTGTTTTCCCATGTCTGGGAGTTATCACCGATCTGTTTTGTGTGTAACAGGCTGTGTAGATCGCTTTTGCCCAAAACTTAATCTGGTTGCATTCAGCATTGTACGAGCTGCTTCTTTTAACGTTCTGTTTCGCCTCTCAACTACTCTATTTTGTTGAGGTGTTCTTGCAGCAGATGTTTGGTGAGTTATACCCATCTGGTTGCAATATTTCTCAATCTTCTGGTTTAGAAATGTTGTCCCTCGATCTGTTCTGATTGTCATAACAGAAGTTTCTTTTTGCTTGGTGATCTTGTTGAAGAAGTTCGGCAGTTTCTCCAATGTTTCTTTCTTCTTAAACAGAAAGATAACTCAAGTGAATCTTGAGTAGTCATCAATGATAACCAGAGTGTACTTTCTTCCATTTATACTTAATGGCTTAACTGGGCCAAATAGGTCTAAATGTAGTAATCTAAGACTCAGGAGGATGAGTGAGCTACTTTGCTGGTAAAGGATGACTTGGTCTGTTTTCCAGCTTGGCATGCTTCACAGATATTATCTTTGTCATATACTTGTTCTGGTAATCCCTCGACTAGCTTATCTCTTGCAATCTTATTGATTGACTTGAAATTGAGATGGCTAAGTCGTTTGTGCCATAACCAGCTTGTCTCAGAAATTGTCTTAGTAACGAGACACGTCTCAATCTAGGTTGTCCATTGCACAATATACAATATGTCCTGCAATTTCCCAGTAAGAAGAATTTCATCTCCTTCCTTATTTTTCACAAAATGGTTGTTAGCATAAAAAACAATTTGATTTCCATTTGCACAAAATTGGCTAACAGAAAATAGATTATGACTAAGACCCTCAACATAAGATACATTTGTGATGGTGGTGTTGCCAATCTTGATATTACCATATCCTCTGGTATAACCTTTTGAGTTACAACCAAAGGTTACATGTGGTCCTTCTCTTTCCACATAATCTGATAGAGAGTTCTTGTCACATGTCATATGCTTCGAACATCCACTATCAATGATTCAGATAGTTCCTTTTGCTACTTGTCCTCTTCTTGCAGTTCTTCGATCCTGCAATTATATAGGCTTAGCTACCCATTCAACGAGTGGGTGCTTGGTTAGTAGCAAATGTTCCTTTAGGAACCCAGATTAACTTAATGTTAAGAACACATATGTAACAGGTAATCTTTCTTCCTGCGTCATCTGTTCTTTATATTGCTTTGTAGACAGATGGATGGTTTCTCTCAACATTATCCCAGTTGATCTTCTTCTTCTTGGTTGATGATATTTTATTAGATGCCTTCTGCTTCTGATCTTTATCTTTATTGACATAGTGAGCGGGTTGACCTTTCTTCTGATAATACCTCTTGTTTCTTGCTTCTTTCATCATCATCTTCTGGTATTTTCTTCCTTTCAGCTACGAACTTGATTTCACTAGCTTTTCAAGTATATCCAAGTCCAGTTGTTCCTCTTCTTTGCATGTCAATGATCATGTCAGCTCGTTCTTGGCTTTTGTTGATCTAGCTCATGTTTTCCATGGTCTTCTTTAGTTTTTCTTCAACTATATCCTTTCTGTTCATCATATCTTTCAACTTGGAGTTGTGTGTGTAAATCTCAGTATCCTTGGTTTTGATCTGTTCTCCCAGACCATTGATTTGAGCAAAGAACTTGGTGTTTGCTTCACTCAGAAACTAGACTGTTTCATTCAATTTATCATTCTCCTTTATGACTTCAGAGAATAGCTTCATTATACTTGTGTAGCTCTTGAACATCTCATTGATTTCTTCCCCTAAGACTTCTGGTTCATCTTCATTTCCTGAATCATAAACAGGTTTATTTGAAGACATAGGAACATGAGAGTTTACCTCGATCTGGTCGAGTCCATTATCTAATCCCATATAACATTCATCCCAATCTTCTTCTATGTCTTGCACATAGAATGCCTCATCATTTTTTGAAGAGCTATCAGATAGGTGACTTGAGCTGCTGGAGTCTTCTTCAGCTAGCATTGCTTTACGTTGAGCTTTAAGTTTTCGGTCTCTCTTAGCTCTTAGTTCTTCTCTCTGACTTTTTGATAAGTCAGGACAGTCTGTTTTGAAGTGACCGGATCTGCCACATCCAAAGAATGTATAGTCAATAGAGTTAGATGTTTTACCATTACTTTTTGATTCGCCTTTGCTGTCAGATCGATCTGGTTCTCTATTCTTCTGATATGTACTCTTGTTGTCTTTGTAGAATCTGCGGTATTTCATCGATCTGACTTCCATTTTATCCATTCTCTTAGTAATCATTGCGAATTCCTTGATCAGCTTTTCATAACCTCCTTCTTCTGATGCAATAGGTACAACTCGTTCATCTGCTACACACTTTGCTTTGAAGGCTATTTCTTTTTCCTTTTTGGAACTGCTCTCGTTCTTCTTGCATGATGTATGATCTGGTCTATGTATTCTTCTAATGTCACATTCATGTACAGCCAGATGATCATACAGTGCTTCAACAGATAGATCATTGAAATCAGCACATAGTGGTTGCATTGCAGAATATATCTCCCAGCTTGGTGGCAATGCACTGAGTATTTTGAGATTCTTTTCTCCGTGAGTGTACTTGTTCTTGTTAAATGTAGAAACTTCAAGTAACACTTCGATGAATTTATTCTTCATCTGCTCGATGGTCTCTCCAGGCTTCATCTTGAACTCATCGAACTTGTTGCATGCTAGAGACAGCTTGTAGAACCTAAGCTGAGTTCTCGCAGTGCCTCTCACATCTCTTTGGTTGTATCAAGATCTTGGATTTTGGCCAGATGGACTCCTTTAACAGTGCTGGAGATGATCCATTTTGCAAAGTCATCTAGATTTGCTTCACGTCATTCTTCTGATGTATACGTTCTGGGGTCTTTGAGCATGATTTCTTTGACTGCACCAGTTTCTATAATGCGAGTCTTCTCTTCTTGTATGACTAATGGTCCTTCCTCTATCACTTTCCACATCAGACAGTGATGAGCTTTTAAACACATCTTAATTCTAAAGCTCCATTCTCTGTATCCTTGGATGGAGAATTCTTCACAAGCCCTAATGACAGAAGATTCCATAATGACAGATAGCATGCACGTGAATGAAAAAGATTTTCCTAGATCTATTCAAGTTGACCACGCAGGTTTCAACATTGTGAAACAGAAATAATGGTCCTATGAACCACTGTTTTGATACCACTTGTTGGTCCCGAAAGAGCAAGGTTTGGTGTATAGGGGGAATACACCAAATGCGAACTTTTCAGTTTACTTGACTAATTATTTAGAGAGTTTAAGCTTTATGTGCGAAGATTGCTTAACTTTGACAAACCAGATCGATGACTAGATCGATCTCAGTCTGTCCGGATAGATACTCTCTTGTGAAAAACACTACGCCGAGATCAAAAGTAATCTTGTCCTCTAACAGAGCGTTGTGTGCGGAATATGGTGGACTTAGTCTGTGCTCTTATTTAGAAAACCTTTGCAAAACTTAACCGAATATTTAACAGATTGATTAAGAATGTAGATTGAATGGATGTGTTGGTTAGTGAATAAACAATTGAAAGTAAATTCAGAATGTAAATAACACAGTTGTTTTACGTGGTTCGGGAAACCCCCTACGTCCACGGTCCAATCCAAACTGGATTAGATATCCACTACTAGGATACTCTTCTTCTTTATACTCGCTGAGAACGAGCCACAAGTTTCAAACACAATCTTGTTGAAACTTATGCACGAATAAGGGTCGTGTCCCTTTACAACTTATAGTATACAACTGAAATAAGATATCTTCACGTTAATCCACTAGAAAACTGTTGGTCCCGAAAGAGCAAGGTTTGGTGTATGGGGGGGGGAATACACCAAATGCAAACTTTTCAGTTTACTTGACTATTTCAATCAGAGAGATGTGAGCTTTCTGAATTACAGATTGCTCTAGATGATAGAACACTATGATTTTCTAATCAATTAAGTTCTATCCAGGTAAGATCTCTCACGTGAGATAAACAAAGCAGAAAGCAAGTGTGAACTTGATTCCAAACAATGTTTTGTGTGCGGAATAATGGTGGACTTAGTCGGTGCTCTTGTTATGAAAATCTTTTGAAAATTTAATCGAGTATTTAGAGGTTGATTAAGAATGCAGGTTTGAATGAGTATGATAGAAGCAGAATAAAAACAACTGAATATAAATGCAGAATTTAAATGGCACAGTTATTTTTACGTGGTTCGGGAAACCCCCTACGTCCACGGTCTAATCCAAACTGGATTAGATATCCACTACTAGGATACTCTTCTTATTTAACCTCGCTGAGAACGAGCCACAAGATCCAATTACAAACCTTATTGAACCTTATGCACGAATAAGGGTCGTGTCCCTTTACAACTTACAGAAAACTACTGTAAACAGGCTATCTTCACGTTAATCCACTAGAAATCTACTAGCTAGCAAAGATCTCCTTCTTCTCTCGATAAGACAGACTTGAATCGAGGTGTGATTGCGATCACAAACGGTTTGAAGCTTTTGTCTGATTTGAGAATAGAATGCTTGAGAATATTTCTGCAGTATATCGCTTGCATCTATTCAGACTTTGAAACTTCAAACATATATAGGCTTGATTTTGAAATTCTAGCCGTTTGTTGATTGGCGTGATTTGATTTGTAGATTGCCAATCAGTCATAACTCTTCTTTCCTTGTAGAGCTGTTGACTGAATCTTCTATGTATGGGAAGCAGATCATCTGTGATTGCTTTCCTTCTTCATGTCAATCAGTGATTCAGTTTATATTTCTTCGATGGAAAGTCTTTAATGCTTCTTTGACAGATTTGATTCTGCTTTTTCTGGTTAGCTTCTGACTTTCTGATTGTGTTCTCTCTGGTCTAGTGACTTTCTGGTTGAGTATAGACTTAGACACTTTCTGGTTGAGTACTTTCTGGTAGAAGTACTTTCTGGTAGAAGTACTTTCTGGTTGAAGCATTTTCTATCTTTCTGCCTGAAGCTTTTCTGGTTCAACTTTCTGTTAAAGTTGGCTAGCTTCATCTTCTGTTTGAGACTTTCTGATTGAGTATTCTGTCTGAGACTTGCTGGTTTTGAGACTCTCTGGTTTAGCATTCTGTCATGAGACTAGCTGGTTTAGCTTTCTGTCTTGAGACTTGCTGGATTAGCTTTCTGTCTTGAGACTTGCTGGTTTAGCTTTCTGTCTTGAGACTTGCTTGTTTAGCTTTCTGTCTTGAGACTTGCTTGTTTAGCTTTCTGTCTTGAGACTTGCTGGTTTAGCTTTCTGTCTTAAGACTAAGCCTTCTGCTCCAGCCTTCTGCTCCAGACTTGCTGGATTGACTTTCTGTCAAAGACGAATTCCATCTTTCTGGTTGAACTAGCTTCGACCATCTGGTTTACTGAAATCAGAAATAAGATGTACAGAACATGTATAGTTCCAAGTGTGTTTTGTAAGAGCATCATCAAAACTTAATAAATTTTTATGGGGTTCCCAACAAAAACTACTAGCTAGTGAAGCTATCTTCCTTCTCCATCTCGATAAGACAAACTTGAATTTATTGGTGTGATTTAGATCACGAATGGCTTAGAAAATGATCTGGTGTGTAGAAATCTTCTCAAATAAAACTTTGAAGAATGAGTTGATTTCTGAGCAGAGTAACAACTTGCTTGATCATAGATAATAGTATCAGTACTCTTCCAGTCTTTGTTCCAAGCTTTTATAGGTGTAGAATTTTGAAATTCTAACCGTTGGTCTTGATTGGCTTGAATAAATGTTGATTACCAATCAGGAATTTTGAATCCCAATGTATCTCATCTTGCCTTAGAAAGTTTGACCGAATCTTCAAATATATGGAAGGCAGATCGTTGATAGATGTTTTTTTCCTTCTTCGAGAGTTGATTGATCCTCCTTCTAATTTTGATCTCTAATAGATATACTTTCCTTCTTCGTGAGACTTGCTGATTTGGCAATGAGTTTAGAATTCTCATCAGTCAATCTGGACAAACAAGCGAATGTCAGTTGACTGAAGTTGATCTGGTCCAGGCTGGCTCACTTTGTAGCAACGATCTGGTCAAAATAGATTGATGTCGATTCGATCAATATTTATCTGTCTGCTCCAGTATGCTCCAAAGATGATTGCAATCTTTGTGAATAAATTCACTGTAATCAGATCGAATGACCCTCGGACAGATCATCTGCTTACTTGTGGTCTGTTGTTGATCATCTGGTCCTCGAACAGAAAGTAGAATAAATTCTATAGGATGTAGTCCTTTACATTTCAAGTCATTCTCTAATCTGAACTAAGATCATGTTCTCTATCAGATCCACTTAATATATTAGTGATTTGGTACAATTTAGAACAGAATAAGACCTAGCAAAACAGAATAAAATCTAAGTGTGTTTCGAGAGAACATCATCAAAACAAAAAATATTGTGGGGTTCCCAACAACGGAGTTAGTGAATAAACAACTGAAAAATAGGATGCGTAAAGTAAAGAATACAGTTATTTTTACATGGTTCAGGAAACCCCATACGTCCACGGTCCAATCAAACTAGATCGGATACCCACTACTTAGGATACTCTCTTCTTTATATTAGTTGAGAACCAGCCACAAGTTCCAGCAAAAACTAGAAAGAAACTTGTGCACGAATATGGGTCGTGTCCCTTACAACTTGCAGATAAATCTGCTACAAGGTACCTTCATGTTAATCCAATAGAAAACTACTAGCTAGCGAAGATATCTTCCTACTTCTTCTCGATTAGATAGACTTGAATAGAGGTTGGTGTGATTTCAATCACGAACGACTTGAACACGATCTAGATTATGAAATCTTCTCGAAGAATGCTTCAATGATAGTGTAGATTTCTTGGTAGAGTTTCAGCTTGAAAGTTCATCAGTTGATCAGTTAGTTCTCTTCCAGATGTCGTTCGAAGCTTTTATAGGTGTAGAATTTTGAAATTCTAACCGTTGAGGTTGATTGGCATATAATAAATGTTGATTGTCTATCAAGGATGTGAATCCCTGCTTTGATCCTCTTGCCTTGTAGGAAAGGTTGACTGAATCTCTCTTGATATGTAAAGCAGATGGCTGATTAATCTCTTTCCTTTCTTTGCGTTCCAATTGATTCACCTTCCTTCTTGGTCTCTTGATTGATTTATTTTCCATCTTCATGAGATCTGATGACATGGCATAAGGATAAGATTCTTTCTAAGTACATTTGGATGACGCTTTGCATACCAGATGACATAGATAAATATCAGACGACTAGGTGAAATACCAGATGACTTATTGCACATCTGGATTTTTACTAAATCTCCATCTCAGTGATCTGTAAGGGACAGGTTCACTCTTCCAGGTTGGTCTAGTAACCCAGATCAGGTCCACTGCCAGCGAAGTGATCTGGTCCAAACTTGCTCCAAAAGCCGGTGCCAATAACTGAGTGATATCAGCTTTTGACCAGATTGAGTGACCTTCATCAGATGGTCTGCTTAAATTATCTAGAAGACTATCTAATCAGATGACTTCATATAGGACAAAATACTTAAAGTATTTAAGTCCTTCACAATTAATCATCAACTAACCTGGTCTAAAATAAAAGCAGGCTTGCTCTCTATCAGATTCACTTAATATCATAGTGATCTGTTACATGTTGAGTAGGCTAAGTCTAGCAAGCGAGACTATAAATAAATCTAAGTGTGTTTCAAAACAACATCATCAAAACTAAATTTTGTGAAGGGTTCCCAACATTCCGAATTAAATCTATTTAGTTTAATTATCGGTTTCTGCTTTTAGTTATCTTCACATTGCATCTTGATAGAATGTGTAATATCCCGCTAATTTCTAAATTATACTTTTAAGTGTTCTAACTATTAAGGGACCTAGGTATGATGAAATAAGAATTTTAGGAAAAACCTAGAGCCTGTTAGGACCTACTATTTTAATTTGGCGGACCGAGAAAGCTTTTTAAAAGGCTTATTTAAAAAAATGAGCTTTTCATGCATAAGTCGAAAGTACATACATATTATACTCCTTGCATATATTTTTTCAAAAGAAAAATATTGGCACTGAGTTTGTCCAAAAAAAGAGTTCATATGTAGTCGGTACGTATTTTTAAATTTAAGGTATTTCATTCGAAAAAGGAGTTTTTTTTCGTGCATGATTGAAAGTATAACAATATTATAGTCATTGTGTGTAAAAGTTACGAAAAAGGAGTTTTTTTAAAATGAAAAATATTGACGTTAAGTTTTCTCGAAAAGGAGATCGTATGTAAAAGTTACGAATTTTTGAGTTTTAAGCATTTAATAATAATATAATTATATAATAATAATAAAATAAATAAATAAAATGAAATTCTATAAATAGGCAGGGGGAGTCGGCTTATTTCCTCCTCCCCTAAGCCACGAAACAACCCCCCCCCCACACACACACATTTCTTCTTCTTCCTTTTTCTCCCTCCGTCGCCATTGTCGAGCTTTCAAACTCTCGAAGCTTCGTTCCGAGGTGTTGGTCCCGAAAGAGCAAGGTTTAGTGTATGGGAGGGGGAATACACCAAATACAAACTTTTCAGTTTACTTGACAAGTTATGAGAGAATTCAAGCTATTCTATATAAGAAATTGCTCGAAGATGACTAGACAGATCGATATGCAGATCAATAGCAGTTTAGTCCAAACAGATTACTCTCTTAGTGAAAACACTTAGCTAATAATAAGAGTGATCTTATTACTTTCTGAGTGTTAAGTGAGTGCGGAATAATGGTGGAATAGCGATTGCTCTTGTTTAGAAAACCTTAAGTATTATCCAGATTGTTTAAGAGATTGATTGAGATGCAGAACGAATGATAGTGCAAAGGGGTTAGAATAATAAACAAAAAACAAATATGCAAGAATATAAAGCACACAGTTGTTTAACGTGGTTCGGGAAATCCCTACGTCCACGATCTGGTCAAAACTAGACCAGATTATCCAATACTAGGATACTCTGCTTCTTTATACTCGTGGAGAACGAGTCACAAGTATCAATCACAACTAGAAAGATACTTATGCATGAAATAAGGGTCGTGTCCCTTTACAACAGATTACCTCTACGTTACCACTAGAAAACTACTAGCTAGCAGGGTAATCTCCTTTCTCTCGATAAGACAGACTTGAATCGAGGTGGTTGGTGTGATGTAGAATCACAGAGTGTTGAAACTCTAAGTCTGGATAGCAGTTTGCTTGAAAGTATATTAACGGTATAGCTCGCGTGTGTTCTATCTTTTTTTCAGATCTCTTTTACTTCAACTATATAGGCATTGAATTTGAAATTCTAGCCGTTTGTTGATTGACGTGAGATAGATGGTATATTGCCAATCAATGGTTTCCATCATATCTGTTCTTGCCATATAGGAAAGGTTGACTCAATCTTTGAGTTATGGAAAGCAGATTGCTAATGGTCTCTTTCCTTCTATGTGTTAACCGAATATCTTCTTTCCAATCCCAGTTGGATGGACTTGATCTTGTCGTGGCAAGACCATATGATGTGTAGGATGATGTCAGCTGGTGGATTGATGACTCAATCGTTCTGGTTCCTCGCTGTAGGCATCGATCTGGTCACTGTCTGTTTACAGCAGATCGATTCCTTTTGGCGTGAAATCTTGACTTTCATCCTATTCTAAGTTGAGATTGACTTCTATAGGAATATTTCCTTTACACATTAAGTCATCTCCTAATCTGTTCCATAACAGGATTCACTTTATCTCTAGTGATCTGTTTTTACACGTAGAACAGTTTAAGCTCTAAAATAGCTAAGTGTGTTTCGAAAGACCATCATCAAAACTAAAAAAAACCTTAGGGTTCCCAACAATTTCCCCCTTTTTGATGATGTCGAAACCACACTTTACAATAATTCCTATCAGCACATAAAGAACGATCTGGACTGATAGCTAGATTGACGTTTGTTCGTTATTAAGTTTATAACGTTTAGGATATTTTTATATATGTTCTGGACAATAGAGTGTTTGTCATCAGAAACTCAAAAGGCTTCATATATGAATAAAGAGACAAATAGAGTTTACAAATAGTCAAGACTAGAAAAAATAAGAAATGCAGATCATAAAGATATGAGAAATGAGTCTATCTGCCTTTTCTTTTCTCTTCTTGTTGCCTCTTCATCTTTGCTCTGGTCTCGTCCGAGATAAGCTGGACACTCTCGTATATCCCCTCTCTGATCCCTATGTAGTCCGGGTCCTCTGCATCCACCTTGTACCCTCTGTTCTCCGCAAGCTGGTTAATGAAGGTGAGCAGGAATGTCTTGTCTGGTAGATCAGTCCCTGGAATGGTGGGGCATGATCTGTATTCTTTTTCGGGCACAGTGATCTGGATGTTAGCTTGTGCTGCAGCTTTTCTAATCTCTTCCACCAGATCACTAGCATCATTCATGTCTAGATATCGATTGAATGCTTCGTTAGGTGATCCATCAGTGTATGCAGGTTCCTTCAGGAAGTATCTGCAGAGAACGAATGCATTCTTGAGCCCTTCCCATCCATCTCTTAGGCGAACTGGGACCCAGTTGGTCACTCCAGATGGTCTGATGTGTGTCGATGGCCAGCTGGATCCAGTTTTCTTCTTCTTCTTTTGAGTTTGGCTCGATCTGCTAGATAATTTAGATTTTTGAGTGTGAGCAGATGGAGCAGATGGAGGGCTGGCTGTTTGTGCAGTGATCTGCTGCTCCGGTTGAGCTATCTCCTTTCCTTTCCCTTTTTCAGCAGCAGATGGCTTTATTTTCTTCCCAGTCCCTTCCCCCTTTTCGACATCAACAACAACCATGTTGATAAGTGTCCGGAGGGAAGAGATCTCTTCCTTCAATGCATTGATCTCTTTGTCGGTCTCCACCTTCTGTGTAAGCAGGGATGTGATGTTGAGGTTGGAATCATCAAGCTGCTTTTGAAATGATTTTGTAATGTTGGACAGTTCGACTGTGTGGTGCTCTGCATCTTCCTGGACAATCCCAAAGTTGTTGAAATATGTGTCGATCATTGTTTTTGTGGGATAGCGCAGTTCGCTTAACTTTCGTTCGACAAAATTCTTCCCATTGACCTCAAACTGTCTGAACATGGCCTTGGTGTGTGAGATGGCTTCCTTTAGAATGTCAGCTGTTATGCCATCGGTCTGTTCTTGCACTATGGCATGCACCATGTCCTTCTCTTTCTCAGCGAAGGTAGTGATAATCTTGTAGATTTCTTTGACTTTGAGCTCAGTGGTAAACAGACTTTGATCGATTTGTGCCTTCCTTTCTTCAGCAGTAGCTCGATCATCGTCCATTTTCTTGCTAACTTCTTCAATCTTCAACCTGCATATTCTCTTCAAGTCAGAGTCAACTTGATCGACATGTGTCTTCAAGTGGTCGTTGAACTCTGTGAGTATGCGGATGGCTTCATCTTGAACAGTGGAAAGAGTGCCATACATGTACTTGTCAACTTTCTGGGAGATGAGATCTCTCACTTGTGCATTAGACAGGGATTGATGCTGGGTCATCAATATGTCTTCCAGATTTGACATTTCAACGTATTCATCCATTGTGGCAGCGACAGCTGGGGTGTATATGTTATCTGTGTGTACACTACCCACCCTCTGTCCTGCTGGTTCATGTTCTGGTTCATGAACTGGTTCCTCCTCAGCCAGTGCAGTAGTGGGCTGTTCAACCTCAGCCATGGGCTGATCTGGTTTTGTTATTGCTGCACCCTGTTGGTGAGCATCAGCCTGAGCTACTTCAGCTGCTTCTTCTACAATCGCTTCAACAATCTCTTCATCTTCGTGATCAGAGGTTATACTTTCGAAGAATTGCAGCATCCCAGCCTTCTCATACAAAGATCTCAGATCGATCTTTAACTTGATGGCTTCGTGCTGGGATATGGCTAGTATGTCTTGGGGAAAAGATTCTCGTAGTTCTGTGATGGAAGAAACTCCGAAGGTGTTTAAGAAGATGGCTTCTTCTGCTTTCAGCGCATCGATGGATTTAACCTTGAGCAGAGCATCCAGTACATAGAACTCCTTATCCTTGATAAGAAGCAGGAGTTGAACTCTCTTTGCTGCATCATAGCTCTCAGGAGTGAGCTGGATGCCTGGAAATCGTTTGAGAACAGCACGATCTGCCTCTGCTTCAAGTAGTTTTACAACTGTTTTAGCCTTGTGCTTTTCTTCATCTTCACCAGATGATACATCATCTCCTTCTGAAACCTCATCGATCTGCTCAAGTGGTTCTGCAGACGATGGACTGGTGGAGTGTGCTGGAGAGAAGTCCTTGGACTGATCTGGATGCACAGATGAAATGGGGTCCACATCCTCTGGTGGACCACCCAACTGAATTTCTTCTTCCTCAACCTCCTGTTGAGGGAGAATGGTTTCAGCTGCAGCAGGTACCTCAGCCTGGACTTCGTCTGTAAGCTTCTGAAGTCGTCTGCGCTTGGTTTTAGGTGGCTGGGCTGCTGTGGAGATATCTGTGTCAATCGAGCTAGATCTTCTGGTGGTCCTCTTGGTGGGTGTCTTCTCGATTGGTTTCTCCTTTGTGATTTTGGATTTGGTGGGTCGATCTGCTGGAACAGATGGAGGAATCCATATAGGATTCGAATTTCCCATCTCCATCAGTGCATTAAAGACTACTGAGTCTTTAACCTTGGCAATCAGATTTGCTGCAATGCCCATTAACATTTCTATCTGATGCTGGTCCTTGGGGAAGTGCTGTCTGGTGTTGAATTCAACAGCAGTATCCCACTGGTGGTTAGGGAAGAATATTTCCAGCATGAAGCTTATTTTCGTTGCGTGTCTCAAGCTACTGCGCTTCACTTCAATGCCAGGGGATCCTCCTTTCACGAATAGGATCATCTTGGCTTCCTTGGCCAAGAGATCAAATAAAATCCTGCTCCAGTTCACTGGCAGGTTGAGTACCACTACTGCTAGGATCCTGAATTTCTCAGGGGTGACCTGGTTGTAGGATCCATTGTGGTTGAGAAAGATTCGTTGTACGAATTCAAACAGAATTCTGAATTCTGGAGCGAGAAGTGCACGGACAAACATCCTGTTTGTATATTGGATGGGTATGATCATCACTATCTCCACAGCTTCTTGCAGCTGTTCTGCAGTGATTTCCCCAAGGTCAAGACCTTCATCTTTCACTTTGTAAATGTCGTTGATGATGTTGATGACGTTGTACGAGGTGTTGCTGATAGTGTTCCCTTTACTCACCCTGATGGTTGCCTCGTCTCCACCCCTCTCTCCCTGCCATGAGAGGTAGAAAGCAGCAACATCCTTGGGTAGGAAATGAACTGGGTGTGAAGTGATAATATTGTGAAAGCCTACAAGAAACAAAGAAGAGCATATGTGAGCACTATCCTTCCATCAGTGAAGTATAAGTTGTTGGGAACCCTGAGGTTTTAGTGTTGATGATGGTATCTCGAAACACACTTAGCTAGTTAGAGCTTAAAATTGTTCTCGTGTAAAAACAGATCACTAGAGACAAGGTGATTTCTGTTATAGAACAGATTAGGAGATGACTTAAAATGTAAAGGAGATATTCCTATAGAAGTCAATCTCAACTTAGAATAGGATGAAGTCAAGGTTTTATGCCAAAGAAGAATCAATCTACTGTAACAGACAGCGACCAGATCGATACCTACAGCGAGGAACCAGAACGATTGAGTCATCAATCCATTAGCTGACATCATCCTACACATCATATACACCTGCCACGTCAAGATCAAGATACATCCAACAGGGATTGGAAAGTTGATCTTTGATTATACATATAAGGAAAGAGACCGTTAGCAATCTGACTTCCATAAATCAAAGATTGAGTCAACTTTTTCTATATGGCAAGAACAGATATGATGGAAACCATTGATTGGCAATATACCATCTATCTCACGCCAATCAACAACGGCTAGAATTTCAATATTCAATGCCTATATAGTTGAAGTCAACAATCTGGAAAGAGAGAGAACACACGTGAGCTATACTGTTATTATACTTTCAAGCACTCTGCATTCCAGACTTTAGAGCTTCAACAATCTGTGATTCAACATCACACCAACCACCTCGACCCAAGTCTGTCTTATCGAGAGAAAGAAGATCACCCTGCTAGCTAGTAGTTTTCTAGTGGTAACGTAGAGGTAATCTGTTGTAAAGGGACACGACCCTTCATTCGTGCATAAGTATCTCTCTAGTTTTGATTGATACTTGTGACTCGTTCTCCACGAGTATAAAGAAGCAGAGTATCCTAGTATTGGATAATCTGGTATAGGTTTGACCAGATCGTGGACGTAGGGTTTTCCCGAACCACGTTAAACAACCGTGTGCTTTACATTTCTGCATTCTTTAATTCTCTGTTGTTTATTACTCTAACTCTCTGCACTATCATCCATCTGCATCTCAATCAATCCCTCTAATCATTCTGGTTAATACATAAGGTTTTCTAAACAAGAGCAATCATTAATCCACCATTATTCCGCACTCACTCTACACTCAGAAAGTAATAAGATCACTCTTATTATCAACTAAGTGTTTTCACTGAGAGAGTAATTTGTTTGGACTAAATCTGCCATTGATCTGTATATCGATCTGTTTAGTCACTGCCGAGCAATTTCTTATATAGAATAGCTTGAACTCTCTATAAACTGTCAAGTAAACTGAAAAGTTTGTAATTGGTGTATTCCCCCCCCCCCCATACACCAAGCCTTGCTCTTTCGGGACCAACAAGTGGTATCAGAGCAGTGGTTCAAACTGACCATTGTTTTGTTTCACAAGGTTAAAACCTGCGTGGTCTACTTGAATAGATCTAGGAAAACCTTTTTCATTCACGTGCATACTATCTGTTATGGAGTCATCTGTTATCAGGGCTTGCGAAGAATTTTCTATTCAAGGATATAGAGAATGGAGCTTCAGGATCAAGATGTGCCTTAAAGCTCATCATTGCTTAATGTGGAAAGTAATTGAGGAAGGGCCATTGGCGATTACAGAAGAAACTACTCGTATCACTGAGACAGGAGCGGTTAAAGAAACCGTACTAAAGGATCCCAGAAAATATACCTCTGAAGAAAGGAGAGAAGCAAATCTTGATGATTTCACCAAAGGAATCATCTCCAGCACGGTCAAAGGCATACATCTGGCCAAAATCCAAGATTTGGATACTGCCAAAGAGATGTGGGAAGCCTTAAGAGACCTAGCTTTGGGATCTGAAGTAATGATCGAGAATAAGCTGTCTTTAGCCTGCAACAAATATGATGAATTCAAAATGAAACCTGGCGAGACAATAGAACAGATGAAGATGAGATTCACTGGAATTCTCCTTGAGATATCTTCGTTCAAAAAGAACAAATATACTCAAAGGGAGAAGAACATGAAAGTTCTTAGAGCTCTTCCACCAAGCTGGGAGATCTATGCAGCAATGCAACCTCTAAGAGCAGACTTCAATGATTTGTCCACTGAAGCCTTATTTGATCATCTCGAAGGTCATGAGTGTGACATCCAAAGAATTCGAGGATCAGACCATCTGTCCAAAAAGGCAGAAAGCAGTTCAAAGAAGGACAAAGAGGTAGCCTTCAAAGCGAAGAGCAAACCAGATGATCCTTCTGAGTCTGTTACTCCAGATGAAGAGAAAGGCTATGACAAACTCTTAAAAGAGTTCGCAATGATCGTCAAACGAATGGACAAGATGGAAACCAGATCGAAGAAGTACAGACGCTTCTACAAAGATAATAAGAGAAACTTCAATAAGAAGTATGACAACGATCGATCTGAAGACAAGGATGAGTCCAAGAAGTAATTCTCTAAAACAGCAAAGACCCCTAGTTCTACAGATTACACTTGCTTTGAATGTGGCAGAACAGGTCACTTCAAAACAGATTGTCCTAATCTGTCCAGAAGCCAAAGGGAAGAACTAAGAGCTAAACGAGATCGAAAGCTTAAATATGAGCGCAAAGCGATGATAGCTGAACAGAACTCAAGCAGCTCGAGTCATTTCTCAGATAGCTCATCAGAAAATGATGAAGCTTTCATTGCTGACGATGAAGAAAGCTGGAATGAATGTTATGTGGGATTGGACAACGGGCTAGATGAAGTTGAGGTAAATTCTTGCTACTCAAATTCCTCAGATAATGATAATGATCTTGAACAGGAAAGTAAAGATCAAGCAGAATACTCATGGAATGAAATAGATGAGATGTTCAAAAGCTACTCAAGTATCAAGAGGCTATTTAAAGAAGTTGTTGAAGAGAACGACAGATTGAAGAAAGTCAAGCAAATTTTAAGCACAGCAAATACACAATTTGTTGCTAAAGTAAACGATATGGAAGAACAGATCAAGAGTAAAGACAGTGAGATCCACACACTTAACTCAAAAGTTAAGGATCTGGTTACAAGAAACAGTATTGCTGAAGAAAAGATCAAGAAGGGAAAAGAAATGATCTACAAGAGTGATGAACGTGCCAAGTTGCTAATCAATCTGCAACAAAAGGGCACATCTGGATTAGGGTATCCAGGTTACTCAGAAAAACCTTCTGGAACTGTAAACTTCGTACCAGAAAGAAAGCAGATACCAGATCAAGTGAAGGACTTGAAAAACAAGAAAGGTCATCCTCAAAAGATGATAATAAAAGATGGAAAGAACAGAAAGTATCATCAAACAAAGGGACAACCAGCTCACTACACAGAAACAGAACATCTTCAAAGAGTAAATGTCAACAGGACAAAAACTGTCAACAAGACAGTTCCTACTAAGAAAGGATTGAAGAAGGGTGAAATAGAGAGATATCATCCTTCTGAAATTCACTCTGTATCTAAAATAGATAATGAGGGAAACATCATTACCTGCTATATTGTTGTTCCTAACCCTAGAATGTTCTGGATTCGAAAAGGATTGTTTGCTAATAATCAAGCACCCAAACGTTAAAAGGGTAGCTAAGTGTGATTAATTGCAGGTTCAAAGAAGTGCAAGAAGGAGTAAGATAGCAAGAGGAACTATCTGGATTATAGATAGCGGTTGTTCAAAACACATGACGTGTGATAAGAATCTGCTATCAGATTACATAGAGAAACCAGGCCCACAGGTCACTTTTGGATGCAATTCAAAAGGATATACCAGAGGGTATGGAAACATCAGAGTTGGCAAGACCACTATCACAAATGTGTCATATGTGGAGGGTCTTAGTCACAATCTGTTTTCTGTAAGTCAGTTTTGTGCTAATGGTAATCAGATTGTTTTTTACACTAACAACTGTCAGGTGAAGAACAAGGAAGGAGATGAAATACTCCTTACCGGTAAATTGCAGGATAGATTATATATTGTCCAGTGGACAAATCAGATCGAGACCTTCTTAGTCACCAAGACTGTATCAGAAACAAGCTGGTTATGGCATAAGAGATTAAGTCATCTTAATTTCAAATCAATCAATCGGATTGCCAAGGAAAGGTTAGTAGAAGGACTACCAGATCAAGTGTATGATAAAGATCACATATGTGATGCTTGTCAAGCTGGAAAGTAAACCAGATCATCCTTTACAAGCAAAACAGCTCACTCAACATCAAGGATACTAGAGATGTTACACCTTGATCTGTTTGGACCAGTCAAACCACTAAGTATCAATGGGAGAAAATACACATTGGTAATCATAGATGATTACTCAACATACACTTGGGTCATCTTTTTGCTGAAGAAGAAAGAAACCCTAGACAAGCTCCCTGACTTTCTACACAAGATCACTAAACAGAAAGAGATGAGCATAACCTCTATCAGAACAGATCAAGGAACAGAATTTCTCAACCAAAAGATTGAAGCATACTGCAACAAGATGGGAATCACTCATCAAACATCTGCTGCTCGAACTCCCCAACAGAATGGAGTTGTTGAAAGAAGAAACAGATCGCTCAAAGAAGCAGCACGAACAATGCTTAATTCAACTAATCTACCGAAGAAGTTCTGGGCAGAAGCCATCTACACTGCTTGTTATACTCAAAACAGATCATCCATCACATTAAGACATGGCAAAACACCATATGAGATTTGGAACAGCAGGAAGCCTAAGATCTCCTATTTTAGAACTTTTGGCTGTTTATGTTACATACACAATAATGGGAAATCACAGTTGAAAACTTTTGATAGCAAAACTGATCCTGGAATATTCTTAGGATATTCTGATGTCAGTAAAGCTTATCGAGTCTACAATAAGAATTCTCATATTGTGGAAGTAACACCTCATGTTGTTTTTGATGAGTCTATTGTTGAGTACAGATCACTAGATGAAAAGCAGACAGAAAATCAGGTGACTACCAGAAGGATGAATGAACTTTTACTTGAAGATATTCTTATCTGGAATTCAAAGAGTAAGGATGAAGAAGTTATCACTCCACCTGTTGCTGAGGAGATCATACAGCAAGGGGGAATATCACTACCCAATCTGGATGAAAACAGATCATCAACAGAAGACAATGATACAATTACTACAAATGATGATCAACATCCAGAAGAAAGCCCAGATGAGAATCCATTTCATGCTACATCAACAACACACCCTGAATTTGAGGAACCAACAGATCAACATGATCCTGAGTTATCTGATGAAGAAATGACCAGGAGAAGAAGATGGATACAAGACCATCCACCAAAACAGATCGTTGGAAACCCATCAGATCGTGTGAAGACTAGAAGAATGCATGGAGAAAGTGCATTGTTGAGTTGTTATCTCTCTCGCATGGAACCATCTGATGCTTATGAAGCACTTCAAGATGCGGATTGGATAATAGCAATGCAAGAAGAACTCAATGAGTTCAAAATAAATGAAGTCTGGTATCTCGTGGACAGACCCAAACACCAAGGAGTAATAGGTGTGAAATGGGTGTTCAAAAACAAACGGGATGAAAATGGTGAAGTAGTCAGAAACAAAGCCAGATTGGTAGCTAAAGGCTATAATCAACAAGAAGGCATTGATTTCGATGAAACATTCACACCAGTAGCCAGATTAGAAGCTATAAGGCTATTTCTAGCATATGCTGCTCACAAACAGTTCAAGGTATACCAGATGGATGTCAAAAGTGCCTTCCTCAATGGTATTCTTGAAGAAGAGGTATATGTGGAACAACCACCTGGATTTGAAGAGGCAAATCCAGATCAGAAAGTATACAGACTGGCTAAAGCAGTCTATGGTCTAAAACAAGCTCCTAGAGCTTGGTATGAGACCTTATCGACCTTTCTACTAGAATCTGGATTCAGAAGAGGATCTGTTGATAAGACTTTGTTTATTATCAAAGTAAAAGAAAACATCCTCTTAGTTCAGATCTATGTAGATGATATCATCTTTGGATCTCAATCTACCTATCTGTGTGACAAATTTGCTGAACTTATGAAAAATAAGTATCAAATGTCCATGATGGGAGAAATGAGCTTCTTCTTAGGTCTGCAGGTCAAGCAGCTACCAGATGGTATCTTTATTAATCAGACAAAATACATCAACGATCTGCTGGCCAAGTTTGGATTAAAAGACAGTAATCCAGTGAAAACCCGAATGCAGACCAATGGGAAAATTGGTCCAGATCCCGAAGGAAAACCAGCTAACATTACACAATACAGAGGGATCATAGGATCACTACTCTACCTAACTGCCAGTCGACCTGACATCACTTTCGCAGTAGGAGTATGTGCTAGATATCAAGCAAACCCCAAAGAGTCTCACATGGAAGCAGCTAAGAAGATACTAAGATATCTTAAGGGAACAGCCCATATAGGATTATGGTATCCATGTGAAGACAATTTTAAGCTGACTGGATACACTGACTCAGACTACGCTGGATGTAAACTGGACAGAAAGTCAACATCTGGTACATGTCAGTTTCTAGGAAATAAACTGATTTCTTGGTTCTCTAAGAAACAGACATCAGTTGCCACTTCAACTACAGAGGCAGAATATATGGCAGCTGGAAGTTGTTGTGCACAAATACTGTGGTTAAGACAACAGCTTAAAGACTATGAGATTGATGTCAAGGAAATACCAATTTTCTGTGACAGCTTAAGTGCTATAGCAATCACACAGAATCCTGTTTTGCATACCAGATGCAAACATGTTGATGTGAGACATCACTTTATAAGAGACCATGTTGAAAGAAAACATGTGCAGATTGAGAAAATACACACAGAGATTCAGAGAGCAGACATTCTCACTAAGGCATTACCAGAAGAGAGATTTAAGATGCTCTGTGGAAAACTAGGACTTTTAAATCTTGAAGATAGGACCAGATTGGTCTAAACCAGATCAGAGTCATATTCCAACATGGAATCAAAACCAGATCATCATGGTCCAGATTGATAAAATTCAGCCTATGTGAAAATCCAACAGGGACTTGATACCAGATCACTAAGTGTATGAGCAAATTCCAACTGGGAATTACTAAAGAAATCAACCAGATCGATAGTCTTCATCATAAAAGAGATTGACTTTGACCAGATTACTTAATACCACGTGGATGTTGAATTAATATTTCTTATTAATTATTCCATTACTTGGTTAAGGGGGAAAGGTCAACTATATACGGCGACTAATTATCTATATTCTGACATTAGATATCAAAAATCTAAATCTTTAGATGATTACGTACAGTAATTGGGATATGTGATCGAGGAAATATCTACCATATCAAGAAAAATGGAGAAATTGACTGCAACAAAGTTAACGCGCCATATCACAACCGTTCGATTATAGCGCGTGCATCACACGACAAAAGGAGGCGGTTATGGGTTGGAAACCTGGAACATGGAAAGGCGGGAAAGCTGAAAAAGGGAAGGATTTCTGAATATTTTATTACCCTACTTATCTTTCCCTTATGTATATAATTTGATAAGGCGTTTCGTATATCACTTACACTTCAATATTTCTCGAAACACTTAGAAAATTTTCTGCCTTCCAAAATTCTCTCTTCCTTCGTAAATTTCTCATTTTCTAGCTAAAATGGCTCCTAAATCATCTTTTTTTCTCGAGCAAGCAAACTTTCTGAAACCTTACATACACCAAGACCTTTTTGCGGTTCTTGACACCTTCGGGTTTCATAAACTTGAAAAGGCATTCGACCTTGTCCGCCAGTGCAAAGGTTTCTTATTTAGTTTGTTTAACATCTATTTCATATACGTATGTCAAATCTTTTTTTTTTACTCTGTTTACATTCTCTTGCTCGTGATTTCTGTCAATATCAATTGTTAGAACTGCATAAATTGTTTTGTGGCACTTATACTTCACTGATGGAAGGATAGTGCTCACATATGTACTACTGTGTTCTTTGTAGGTTTCTGCAATATTATCACTTCACACCCAGTGCACTTCCTACCCAAGGATGTTGCTGCCTTCTACCTCTCATGGAAGGGAGAGAGGGGTGGAGAAGAAGCAACCATTCGAGTCAGTAAAGGGAATACTGTCAGCAACACTCCTTACAATGTTATCAACATTATCAACCATGCTTATAAAGTGAAGGATGAGGGCCTAGAACTTGGAGAGATTACCGCAGAACAGCTGCAAGAAGCTGTGGAAATGGTGATGATTATTCCCATCCAATACACAAACAGGATGTTTGTTCGTTCACTTCTCGCGCCAGAATTCAGAATCCTATTTGAATTCGTACAACGAATTTTCCTCAACCACAACGGGTCCTACGACCAGGTCACTCCTGAGAATTTCAGGATCTTAGCAGCCGTAGTTCTTAACCTGCCAGTCAACTGGAGCAGGATTTTATACGATCTCTTTGCAAAGGAGGCCAAGATGATTTTAACTGTGAAAGGCAGCTCCCCTGGCATCGAAGTAAAACGAAGCACACTTCGACATTCTACAAAAATCAGCTTTATGCTTGAGTCTTTCTTCCCTCAACACCAGTGGGATACGGCTGTTGAATTCAACACAAGGCAGCATTTTCCCAAGGACCAGCATCAGATTGAAATGTCGATGGGCATTTCAGCAAATCTGCTTGCCAGAGTTAAAGATTATGTAGCCTTTAATGCTCTGATGGAGATGGGGAACTCGAATCCCATCTGGATTCCTCCATCTGGTCAAGCAGATCGACCAACGAAATCCAAGACAACAAAGGAACAGCCGACAGAGAGAACCCCCTCCAAAAGAGTGACCAGGAGGGACAGTTCTGTTGAAACAGATACTTCTACCGCAGCTCAGCAGCCCAAACCAAAACGCAGACAGCTTCACAAACTGTCCGCCGAGACACAGACTGAAGCCCCTGCTGCTGCAGAAGTTGTCATCCCTCCACAGGAGGTTGAGGAGGAAGAAGTTGTGCTGGTTGGTCAACCAGAAGATGTGGAACCTCTTTCATCAATACACCCAGACCAGTCCAAGGACTTCTCCCCAGCTCATACCATAAGCTCATCCTCTGCTGAGCCTCTAGAACAGATCAATGAGGAAGATGAAGAAGAAATTGAATCTTCAGACGAAGATGTGGAGAAGAACACAGCACAATCTGTAGTCAAAATGATTGAAGCAGAAGCAGACAGAGCTGTCCTCAGCATATTCCCTGGCATCCAGCTCACACCAGAGAGCTACGATGCAGCTAAAAGAGTCAAATTGCTGCTGCTGATCAAAGATAAAGAATTCTATGTTTTAGATGCACTGCTGAAAATCAGATCGATTGACCAGCTAAAAGCAGAGGAAGCCACACTGTTGAATATTTTTGAAGTCTCATCAGTTGCTGAGCTAAGAGAAAACTACACACAATCTATACTAGCAGTCGCTCAGCTAGAAGCTTAGAAGCTACAGATTAATCTGAGAGAAATCTATGAGAAGGCTGGAAAGGTAGCATTCTATGACAGCGTGGTTGATGAAGAAGAAGCTGAGATTCCATCTGATGCTCACCAACCGGGTGCAGCAATAACAGAACCTGCACCAGACCAGCTCATGGCTGATACTGGTGTGCAGATCATGACCCCACCTGCACCAACTGAGGGGGAACAAACGCCTTCTGAAATCCCCAATGCAGTGTCCAGCCAATCTCCAGCAGAGGAAGAACTCATTGGACAGAATATAGGAGGCGAGCTTACAAATGACATCCTCACTCCTGCTGCTGCAGCTGCACTTAATGTCCATGTGCAGACATTCACCTTGGAGGACATATTGATGGACCAACATCAATCACTGTCTCATACACAAATCAGAGATCTCATCTCCAAGAAGGTGGATCAGTACATGTATGGAACACTGACCACAGTTCAAGATGAAGCCACACGCATACTCACAGAGTTCAACGACCACCTGCAAACTCATGTCAATCAGGTCGACTCTGATCTGAGACGAATCTGTAGACTGAAGATTGAAGAGATCAACAAGAAACTAGATGATGATCGGGCTGCTGCTGATGAGAGGAAAGCACAGATCGATCAAAATCTGTTTTCAATTGAATTCAAAGTGAAGGAGATGTACAAAATTATCAGTGCCTTTGCAGAAAAAGAGAAAGATATGGTGCATGACATAGTGAAGGCCCAGACTGATGGGATAGCAGCTGATGTTTTCAAGGAAACCATCTCCCACACCAAAGCTATGTTCGGGGAGTTTGAGGTCAATGGGAAGAACTTTGTTGAGAGAAAACTCAGCGAACTGCGCTATCCCACAAAGACCATGATCGACACTTACTTCAACGATTTTGGGATAGTCCAGGAAGATGTTGAGCGCCATACTGCAGAACTTGCCAACATCACCAAATCTTTCCAGAAGCAGATTGATGATTCAAATCTCAATATCACATCACTGCTTACTCAGAAATTGGAGGCTGATAAAGAAATGGCAACAATGAAAGAAGAGATCACTTCCCTTCGAGCCCTTGTCAGTATGCTTGTTGCTGATGTCGAAAAGGGGGAAGGGATTGGAAAGAAAACAAAGCCATCTGCTGTGCAAGAGAAGAAGAAAGAACAAGTAGCTGAAGAGAAAAAGAAAAGCCTATCAGGATCTGGATCTGGTGCTTCAACTGCAAAGAAACCAGCTCGAGTCATCATACCAGATCGACCCAGCCCAGCCAGCTCTCCTTCATTCCAAGCACAGAAAACCTTCACTTCAAGCAGATCAAGCCAGTCCCAACCACCCAAGAAGAAGAAAAGAGCAGGATCCAGCTGGTTCTCATCTGCCCCTATACGAAAATCATTGACCAAACAGGGAGAGACCAACTGGGTCCCAGATCATTTAAAGGAAGGTTTTGAAGGATTAAAATATGGGTTCATTATGTGTCGATACTTCCTCAAAGAACCACTCTACTGTGAGGGATCACCTAATGAAGCCTTCAATCTATATCTTGATCAAAATGATGCAAGAGATCTGGTGGAGGAGATCAGAGCAGCACCAGCCAAAGCCCAGATCACAATTACTGCACTAGAGAGGGAATTCAGAACCTGTCCCAACATCCCTGGGACAGACCTTCCTGACAAGACCTTTCTGCTAAATTTCATAAATCAACTAGCAGAAAATAGAGGATATAAGGTGGATGCCGAAGACCCTGATTACATAAGGGTGAGAGAAGGAGTATATGAGAGCGTCCAGCTCATCTCAGACGAGACCAGAGCCAAATTAAAGAGACAACAAGAGGAGAAAAGAAAAAGCAGATAGACTC
>JAPKLX010000386.1:11477-42675 GCA_026898415.1 Leonotis leonurus | reverse complement strand
CAATCTCAACTTAGAATAGGATGGAGTCAAGGTTTTATGCCAAAGAAGAATCGATCTGCTGTAACAGACAGTGACCAGATCGATACCTACAGCGAGGAACCAGAACGATTGAGTCATCAATCCATTAGCTGACATCATCCTACACATCATATACACCTGCCACGTCAAGATCAAGATACATCCAACAGGGATTGGAAAGTAGATCTTTGATTATACATATAAGGAAAGAGACCGTTAGCAATCTGACTTCCATAAATCAAAGATTGAGTCAACTTTTCCTATATGGCAAGAACAGATATGATGGAAACCATTGATTGGCAATATACCATCTATCTCACGCCAATCAACAACGGCTAGAATTTCAATATTCAATGCCTATATAGTTGAAGTCAACAATCTGGAAAGAGAGAGAACACACGTGAGCTATACTGTTATTATACTTTCAAGCACTCTGCATTCCAGACTTTAGAGCTTCAACAATCTGTGATTCAACATCACACCAACCACCTCGACCCAAGTCTGTCTTATCGAGAGAAAGAAGATCACCCTGCTAGCTAGTAGTTTTCTAGTGGTAACGTAGAGGTAATCTGTTGTAAAGGGACACGACCCTTCATTCGTGCATAAGTATCTCTCTAGTTTTGATTGATACTTGTGACTCGTTCTCCACGAGTATAAAGAAGCAGAGTATCCTAGTATTGGATAATCTGGTCTAGGTTTGACCAGATCGTGGACGTAGGGTTTTCCCGAACCACGGTAAACAACCGTGTGCTTTACATTTCTGCATTCTTTAATTCTCTGTTGTTTATTACTCTAACTCTCTGCACTATCATCCATCTGCATCTCAATCAATCCCTCTAATCATTCTGGTTAATACATAAGGTTTTCTAAACAAGAGCAATCATTAATCCACCATTATTCCGCACTCACTCTACACTCAGAAAGTAATAAGATCACTCTTATTATCAACTAAGTGTTTTCACTAAGAGAGTAATTTGTTTGGACTAAATCTGCCATTGATCTGTATATCGATCTGTTTAGTCACTGCCGAGCAATTTCTTATATAAAATAGCTTGAACTCTCTATAAACTGTCAAGTAAACTGAAAAGTTTGTAATTGGTGTATTCCCCCCCCCCCCCATACACCAAGCCTTGCTCTTTCGGGACCAACATAAGTGCCCAAAACAGTTTATGCAGTCTAGCAGTTTATATCACAGTAACCATAACCATTTGTATATGCAGATGAGAAAAGAAAACATTTCAAAACGCATGATTGAAAAGTAACATAGCACAAATCACAACAAAACCATAAAATAGTGAACCTTTGCATTGGCGAACAAGGTCAAAAGCCTTTTCTAGTTTGTGAAACCCGAAGGTATCAAGAGTGGCGAAAAGGTCTTGGTACAGATATGGTTTCAGAAAGTTCGCTTTGTCAAGAAAAACAAAGGATTTGAGTGCCATTGTTACTAAAACAGAGTGAATTTCGAAAGTAGAGAGAGTTTGAAAGAGAGGAAATTTTGCTAAGTGTTTCGAGAAATATAAGTGTAAGTGATAGATGAAACAACTTATCAAGCATATAAACGAAAGAGAAGATAAGTAAAGGAATAAAATATTCAGAAATCCTTCCCTTTTTCAGCTTTTTCCGCCTTTCCATGTTCTAGGTTTACAGTCTATAACCGCCTCTCTTTATCGTGTGATGCACGCGCTTGATCAAACGGTTGTGACGTGGCGCGTTGTTTTTGTTGCAGTCATTTTCTCCCTTTTTCTTGATTTGGAAGATATTTCCTCAATCACGTTTCCCAATTACTGTACTTAATCACCAAAAATAAAAGATTTGATATCTAGTGTCAGAAATTAGATATTTTGTATAATTAGTCGCCATATATAGTTGACCTTTCCCCCTTAACCAAGTAATGGGATAATTAATAAGAAATATATTAAATTAATATCCACGTGACATTTAGTAATCTGGTCAAGGTCGATCTCTTGCATAGTGAGAACTATCGATCTGGTTGTGCTACTGTTCAATCTGGTGTTTTGACTCCTTTACTAATTCCCAGTTGGAATTTGATTAATCGTTATTGACATATACTCAGTGATCTGGTGTCAATTCCCTGTTGGAATTTCACGTGATCTGGATTTTATCAATCTGGACCATGATGATCTGGTTTTGATTCCCTATTGGAATATTGAATTTGATCTGGTTTAGATCAATCTGGTCCTTTCTTCAAGATTTAAAAGTCCTAGTTTTCCACAAAGCATCTTAAATCTTTCTTCTGGTAATGCCTTAGTGAGAATGTCTGCTCTCTGAACTTCAGTGTGTATTTTCTCAATCTGTACATGTTTCCTTTCAACATGGTCTCTTATGAAGTGATGTCTCACATCCACATGTTTGCATCTGGTGTGCAACACTGGGTTCTGTGTGATTGCTATAGCACTTGAACTATCACAGAAAATTGGTATTTCCTTGACATCAATTTCATAATCTTTAAGCTGTTGTCTTAACCACAGTATTTGTGCACAACAACTTCCAGCTGCCATATATTCTGCCTCTGTAGTTGAGGTGGCAACTGATATCTGTTTCTTTGAGAACCAAGAAATCAGTTTATTTCCTAGAAACTGACATGTACCAGATGTTGACTTTCTGTCCAGTTTACATCCAGCATAATCTGAGTCAGTATATCCAGTTAGCTCAAAATTGTCTTCACATGGATACCATAATCCTACATGGGCTGTTCCCTTAAGATATCTTAGTATCTTCTTAGTTGTTTCCATGTGAGACTCTTTGGGATTTGCTTGATATCTTGCACATACACCTACTGCAAATGTGATGTCAGGTCGACTGGCAGTTAGGTATAGTAATGATCCTATGATCCCTCTGTATTGAGTAATGTTTGCTGGTTTTCCTTCTGGATCTGGATCAATTTTTCCATTTGTTTGCATTGGGATTTTTACTGGGTTACTGTCTTTTAACCCAAACTTGGTCAGCAGATCGTTGATGTATTTTGTCTGATTAATGAAAATACCATCTGGTAGCTGCTTGATCTACAAACCTAAAAAGAAGCTCATTTCTCCCATCATGGACATTTGGTACTTATTTTTCATAAGTTCTGCAAATTTGTCACACAGATAGGTAGATTGAGATCCAAAGATGATATCATCTACATAGATCTGGACTAAGAGAATGTTTTCTTTGACTTTGATGATAAACAGAGTCTTGTCAACAGATCCTCTTCTGAATCCAGATTCTAGTAGGAAACTTGATAAGGTCTCATACCAAGCTCTAGGGGCTTATTTTAGACCATAGACTGCTTTAGTCAGTCTGTATACTTTCTAATCTGGATCTGCCTCTTCAAATCCAGGTGGCTGTTCCACATATACTTCTTCTTCAAGGATGCCATTAAGGAAGGCACTTTTTACATCCATCTGGTATACCTTGAATCGTTTGTGAGAAGCATATGCTAGAAATAGCCTTATAACTTCTAATCTGGCTACTGGTGCGAATGTTTCATCAAAATCAATGCCTTCTTGTTGATTATAGCCTTTAGCTACCAATCTGGCCTTGTTTCTAACTACTTCACCATTCTCATCTCGCTTATTTTTGAACACCCATTTTACACCAATCACACCTTGGTGTTTGGGTCTGTCCACGAGATACCAGACTTCATTCCTTTTGAACTCATTGAGTTCTTCTTGCATTGTTGTTATCCAATTTGCATCTTGAAGTGCTTCATATGCATCACATGGCTCCATGCGAGAGAGATAACAGCTTAACAATACACTTTCTCCATGCATTCTTCTGGTCTTCACACGATCTGATGGGTTCCCAACGATCTGTTCTGATGGATGGTCTTGTATCCATCTTCTTCTTCTGGTCATCTCTTCATCAGATATTTCAGGATCAGGTTGACCTATTGGTTCCTCAAACTCAGGGTGTGTTGTTGATATGGTTTGGAATGGATTCTCATCTGGACTTTCTTCTGAATTTGGATTTTCATGTTGATCATCGTTTGTAATGATTGTTTCATTGTTTTCTGTTGATGATCTGTTTTCATCCAGATTGTGTTGTGATATTCCCCCTTGCTGTATGATCTCTTCAGCAACAGGTGGAGTGACAATTTCTTCATCTTCACTTTTTGAATTCCAGACAAGAATATCTTCAAGTAGTAGTTCATTCATCCTTCTGGTAGTCACCTGGTTTTCTGTCTGCTTTTCATCTGGTGACCTGTACTTAATAGTAGACTCGTCAAACACAACATGAGGTGTTACCTCCACAATATGAGAGTTCTTATTGTAAACTAGATAAGCTTTACTAACATCAGAATATCCTAAGAATATTCCAGGGTTAGTTTTGCTATCAAAAGTTTTCAGTTGTGATTTCCCATTATTGTGTATGTAACACAGACAGCCAAAAGATCGAAAGTAAGAAATCTTAGGCTTTCTGCTGTTCCAAATCTCATATGGTGTTTTTCCGTGTCTTATTGTGACGGATGATTTGTTTTGAGTATAGCAGGTTGTGTATATAGCTTCTGCCCAGAATTTCTTTGGTAGATTTGTTGCATTGAGCATTGTGCGAGCTGCTTCCTTGAGTGATCTGTTTCTCCTTTCAACAACTCCATTCTGTTGGGGAGTTCGAGCAGCAGATGTTTGATGAGTGATTCACATCTTGTTGCAGTATGCTTCAATCTTCTGGTTGAGAAATTCTGTTCCTCGATCTATTCTGATAGAGGTTATACTCATCTCTTTCTGTTTTGTGATCTTGTGAAGGAAGTCAGGGAGCTTGTCTAGAGTCTCTTTCTTCTTTAACAAAAAGATGACCCAAGTGAACCTTGAGTAATCATCTATGATTACCAATGTGTACTTTCTTCCTTTAATACTTAGTGGTTTGACTGGTCCAAACAGATCAAGATGTAACAGCTCCAGTATCCTTGATGTTGAGTGAGCTATTTTGCTTGTAAAAGATGATCTGGTTTGCTTTCCAGCTTGACATGCATCACATATGTGATCTTTATCATACACTTGATCTGGTAGTCCTTCCACTAACTTTTTCTTGGCAATCCTGTTGATTGATTTAAAGTTTAGATGGCTTAGTCTCTTATGCCATAACCAAGCTGGTTTCTGATACAGTCTTAGTGACTAAGCAGGTCTCGATCTGATTTGTCCACTGGACAATATATAATCTATCCTGCAGTTTACCGGTAAGGAGTATTTCATCTCCTTCCTTGTTCTTCACCAGACAGTTGTTAGTATTAAAAACAATCTGATTACCATTAGCACAAAACTGACTTACAGAAAACAGATTGTGACTAAGACCCTCCACATATGACACATTTGTGATAGTGGTCTTGCCAACTCTGATGTTTCCATACCCTCTGGTATATCCTTTTGAATTACATCCAAAAGTGACCTGTGGTCCTGGTTTCTCTATGTAATTTGATAGTAGGTTCTTGTCACATGTCATGTGTTTTGAACAACCACTATCTATTATCCAGATGGTTCCTCTTGCAACCTTACTCCTTCTTGCAGTTCTTTGATCCTGCAATTAATTAAACTTAGCTACCCTTTCAACATTTGGGTGCTTGATTATTAGCAAACATTCCTTTTCGAATCCAGAACATTCTAGGGTTAGGAACATAAATATAGCAGGTAATGATGTTCCCCTCATTATCAACTTTAGATATAGAGTGAATTTCAGATGGATGATATCTCTCTATTCTATCTTTCTTCAATCCTTTCTTAGTAGGTACTGTCCTGTTGACAATTTTTGTCCTGTTGAAATTTGCTTTTTGAAGCCGATCTATTTCTGTGTAGTGAACTGGTTGTCCCTTTGTTTGATGATATTGCATGTTCTTCGCATCTTTTATTATCATCTTTTGAGGATAACCTTTCTTGTTTTTCAAGTCTTTCACTTGATCTGGTATCTGCTTCCTTTCTGGTACGAAGTTTATGGTTCCAGAGGACTTTTCTGAGTAACCTGGATATCCTAATCCAGATGTGCCTTTTTGTTGCAGATTGATTAGCAACTTGGCACGCTCATCACTCTTGTAAATCATTTCTTTTCCTTTCTTGATCTTTTCCTCAGCAACATTGTTTCTTGTAACAAGATCCTTAACTTTTGAGTTAAGTGAGTGGATCTCACTGTCTTTACTCTTGATCTGTTCTTCCAGATCGTTTATTTTAGCAACAAATTGTGTGTTTGCTGTGCTTAGAGTCTGCTCAACTTTCTTTAATCTGTCATTCTCTTCAACAACTTCTTTAAACAGCCTCTTGATACTTGAGTAACTTTTGAACATCTCATCTATTTCATCCCATGAGTATTCTGCTTGATCTTCACTTTCCTGTTCAAGATCATTATTATTATCTGAGGAATTTGAGTAGCAAGAATTTACCTCAACTTCATCTAGACCGTTGTCCAATCCCACATAGCATTCATTCCAGCTTTCTTCATCGTCAGCAATGAAAGCTTCATCATTTTCTGATGAGCTATCTGAGAAATGACTCGAGCTGCTTGAGTTCTGTTCAGCTATCATGGCTTTGCGCTCATATTTAAGCTTTCGATCTCTTTTAGCTCTTAGTTCTTCTCTTTGACTTCTGGACAGATTAGGACAATCTGTTTTGAAGTGACCTGATCTGCCACATTCAAAGCAAGTGTAGTCTGTAGAGCTAGAGGTTTTTGTTGTTTTAGCAGTCTGCTTCTTGGACTCATTCTTGTCATCAGATCGATCATTTTCATACTTCTTGTTGAAGTTTCTCTTGTTATCTTTGTAGAAGCGTCTGTATTTCTTCGATCTGGTCTCTATCTTGTCCATTCGTTTGGCAATCATTGCGAACTCTTTTAAGAATTTGTCATAGCCTTTCTCTTCATCTGGAGTAGTAGGCTCAGAAAGATCATCTGGTTTGCTCTTCGCTTTGAAGGCTACCTCTTTGTCCTTCTTTGAGCTGCTTTCTGCCTTTTTGGACAGATGATCTGGTCCTCGAATTCTTTAAATGTTACATTCATGACCTTCGAGATGATCAAATAAGGCTTCAGTGGACAGTTCATTGAAATCTGCTCTTAGAGATTGCATTGCAGCATAGATCTCCCAGCTTGGTGGAAGAGCTCTAAGAACTTTCATGTTCTTTTCTCTTTGAGTATATTTGTTCTTTTTGAACGCAGATATCTCAAGGAGGATTCCAGTGAATCTCATCTTCATCTGTTCTATTGTCTCGCCTGGTTTCATTTTGAATTCATCATATTTGTTGCAGGCAAGAGACAGTTTGTTCTCAATCATTACTTCAGATCCTAGGGCTAGGTCTCTTAAGGCTTCCCACATCTCCTTGGCAGTATCCAGATCTTGGGTTTTAGCCAGATGTATGCCTTTGACCGTGCTGGAGATGATCCCTTTGGCAAAATCATCAAGATTTGCTTCTCTCCTTTCTTCAGAAGTGTATTTTCTGGGATCCTTTAGTACAGATTCTTTGACCACTCCTGTATCAGTGATACGATTTGATTCTTCTGTAATTGCTAGTGGCCCTTCTTCGATTACTTTCCACATCAAGCAGTGATGTGCTTTAAGACACATCTTGATTCTGAAGCTCCATTCTCTATATCCTTGGATAGAGAATTCTTCGCAAGCCCTGACAACAGATGACTCCATAACAGATAATATGCTAGTGAATGAAAAAGGTTTTCCTAGATCTATTCAAGTAGACCACGCAGGTTTTAACCTTGTGAAACAAAACAATGGTCAGTTTGAACCACTGCTCTGATACCACTTGTTGGTCCCGAAAGAGCAAGGTTTGTTGTATGGGGGGGGAATACACCAAATACAAACTTTTCAGTTTACTTGACAAGTTATGAGAGAATTCAAGCTATTCTGTATAAGAAATTGCTCGAAAATGACTAGACAGATCGATATGCAGATCAATAGCAGTTTAGTCCAAACAGATTACTCTCTTAGTGAAAATACTTAGCTAATAATAAGAGTGATCTTATTACTTTCTGAGTGTTAAGTGAGTGCGGAATAATGGTGGAATAGCGATTGCTCTTGTTTAGAAAACCTTAAGTATTATCCAGATTGTTTAAGAGATTGATTGAGATGCAGAACGAATGATAGTGCAAAGGGGTTAGAATAATAAACAACAAAAAAATATGCAAAAATATAAAGCACACAGTTGTTTAACGTGGTTCGGGAAATCCCTACGTCCACGATCTGGTCAAAACTAGACCAGATTATCCAATACTAGGATACTCTGCTTCTTTATACTCGTGGAGAACGAGTCACAAGTATTAATCACAACTAGAAAGATACTTATGCACGAAATAAGGGTCGTGTCCCTTTACAACAGATTACCTCTACGTTACCACTAGAAAACTACTAGCTAGCAGGGTAACCTCCTTTCTCTCGATAAGACAGACTTGAATCGAGGTGGTTGGTGTAATGTAGAATCACAGAGTGTTGAAGCTCTAAGTCTGGATAGCAGTTTGCTTGAAAGTATATTAACGGTATAGCTCGCGTGTGTTCTATCTTTTTTTCAGATCTCTTTTACTTCAACTATATAGGCATTGAATTTGAAGTTCTAGCCGTTTGTTGATTGACGTGAGATAGATGGTATATTTCCAATCAATGGTTTCCATCATATCTGTTCTTGCCATATAGGAAAGGTTGACTCAATCTTTGAGTTATGGAAAGCAGATTGCTAACGGTCTCTTTCCTTCTATGTGTTAACCGAATATCTTCTTTCCAATCCCAGTTGGATGGACTTGATCTTGTCGTGGCAAGACCATATGATGTGTAGGATGATGTCAGCTGGTGGATTGATGACTCAATTGTTCTGGTTCCTCGCTGTAGGCATCGATCTGGTCACTGTCTGTTTACAGCAGATCGATTCCTTTTGGCGTGAAATCTTGACTTTCATCCTATTCTAAGTTGAGATTGACTTCTATAGGAATATTTCATTTACACATTAAGTCATCTCCTAATCTGTTCCATAACAGGATTCACTTTATCTCTAGTGATCTGTTTTTACACGTAGAACAGTTTAAGCTCTAAAATAGCTAAGTGTGTTTCGAAAGACCATCATCAAAACTAAAAAAAACCTTAGGGTTCCCAACACGAGGTCAAGTCAAGATAAAGAGGTATGTCGAGGCAAGGCAATGGAAGCTCGGGAACTCAATGAAGGTGGCTCAGCCGCCGTTGGGTGACCGTAGCGACCTCGCCGTCGTCGTAATTTTATCATAACTTCACCTCTCGTTTTCTTCTTCGTTTCACGTCCTTTTTCGAAACGGTTTTCTCCTATGCATAGCTCTCATTACATAGAACTCGAGTACCGAAAGGAGTTCGGGACGATGATGGTCGAAAATGGCCCGAAGGGACCACGACCGACCACCACCGCCTCCAATGTCGGTGTCACCGATGGACTCCGAAAGCTCCAATTCGGTGGTCGTCCGTTCTTCGGACGGCTAGGGTTCCTTAAGATTTTGTGTTCATGGCTATGCATTCTACATATCGGCATGATCATAATGTGTTTTCGTCTACGTAAAAGTTTTGCATGCATTATATATATATATATAAATATATATATATATATATATAATACTATTTTTATATTTTTCTAAAGAAAATTTATTAACCGGTTATCCTTTTACGGTGAAATTTATGGTGAATGTAAAGAAAAAAATATAGTATTTTTTAAAAGAAACTGAACTAAATTTTATAGAACGATTTTTCTTAAAATCGAAAAAAGGCAACGTTACTTCTAGGTGAAGTAAAAATGAAGTTGCATGCATGCATGATTTCTTTGCATATTTTACTACAAAATATTGCACTGATTATTTTTGCCTTCTTGGCCAAAGTCTTTTGAAAGCCCGGTTGCTGCCAAATTAATTTATTACGTGATAAAAAGAATATTATTGAGCCTAAAAATTTAGTATTACTTATCTATAGTTCCTTTTTGGAAATTAAAGCCAAAATATATTCCCTATGACTAACAGGTACCTAGCACCAAAATTTGAGCTCATATGGATTTACGGTTTTCCCGTGATCGAGGAATATCATCGGTGAAAGGTTGGGGATATATACGTATTTTGAGTTATTAAACTCTTTTCTTTAAATGAAAAATGCATGGATCTCTGTTAAAATGTTTTCACGAAGGTATCGACTGTTTAATGCTCTTATCGACCGTCGGGGGTTCTTATTCGGCCTAACACGTCGATTTAAGGACTGTGATCACTTTAGTCTCTACTTCGGTGGGTTGATCACCATCGGGTTTTGACTCATGCTATGTTAGGGTGTACGGTTCGCCGAGCCCTATTTGACTGAATGTTTATGATCCGTCGGTGGTAAAAGGTCCGAGACATAACCTATATAAGAGTAACGTCATGCCGGGTCATGTTTAATTTATGCACAAATGTTTTGTTTACTTAGAAGTTATTTTTGTTTTAAAACCTTCTAAGGTAAGTATACTGAACAGAGACTATGTTTTTCGTTTTATGAAAAACCCAACTGAGTGCACTAGTACTCACCCCACGTTTTACAAAATTTTTCACAGGCTAAGGAAGTAGCATGATGTGTGCGGCTGAGGAATGGTGTTATTGGGATGACGATTGCTTCATCTCGAGAACGGTTTACCGTTCTATACATAAGAATTTCCGCTGCCATGCTTACGTATGTTATAATATTTATGATATAATTATCATTCACGTATATGTGTGTGATAATGTATATGTTTAAACTCTAAGATCGTTTTCTCATTCCACGAAGGCCTCATCAGCCATTATTAATAAAAGTTCATGTTATCATATTATCATTGTCCATTACATGCATACACGTGCATAGGAGAGCTTAGAAGTAGTCGGCCCCTCTTGGACGCTCAACTCCTCGGCCCCTTGTTTAGTGTTCAAGCGAATGCCGACCACACTTGGTGAGCTGGGTGACTGACTCCTTTTGGCGAGCTAGGCTCACTAACCTCCGCCTTTGATTGACGGTTCTTATTGGACGATTCGACCTCTCGAGGATTCTGGATTACCGTTCCTACGAGATGAGCTGTATTATCTCCAACCCCGTCTTTCATATTGGATGATTCGGCCGCTTGGGATTCAGGATTACCGTTCTCATGTATCGAGCTGTATTATCTCCAATTCATTTCATCTTGGATGATTCAGCCGCTTGGGATTCTAGATTACCGCTCCCATGAATCGAGCTGTATTATCTCCAAATTGCATATGATTCATTTTAGCTTCATTATTATCGACATTGTCTTTGCATTGGTTAGCTGTTTGAGTTGTAAAAGGGCATAGTCAAAGTTATAGAGGAGATGTCCGATTTTTCAAGGACAACTCTCTTATATAATGCACACGAATACAATGCCCCCTTTCTTCCCCGCTTCTTTTATCCCCGCCCAGTCACGCCCTTGGCGCGTGTGCCGTCCCTAGGGATTTGGGGCGTGACAGAATATTTAGGACCTTCGATGTTTTAATCTATAGCACTTGAATTAGGAAGCCCTGCGAAGCCTTCCACGAGATTCGACTAGGATCAACTTACTACTACGTATTATAGTCCTCGTTTAATTGCGAGAATTTAGACACATGTTTTAAGCTGAACAAATTTGGGCGCCGTTGCTGGGGAAGGCTTTAAGCGTTCTTAGTTGAGGTTCTATTGTTGAGTGTTGTGTTAATTTATTGTATGTGTTTATGCCTTTATGTACTTGTGATTTTCTTCTTGTTGACTCATGTTCTATTGTTTCATTTTCTATTGTTTCGTGTTTTCTCATGATGTGTAGTGTTTGTTTGTAATAGTTTTTATTTTCTGTATTTTAGGAATTCTACCTCTCGCAAGTTGCATTTGACGTGTCTACTGTGGTGATAGGTTGTGTATGCACGGTCGCCGAAGCTTGAATAGAAGATTGGCACCAGTGTTGGATACCGCAGGTGGGAGTTGCAAGTCATCAACCTAGACGGGGGATCACAGGAACGGACATCTCCTCGATTTGGGATATCAATCACATTACCCGGAGGAATCAAACACCAACTGCAGTGACACGAGCTCAAGGACAATTATGGTAACAAGGCAGATACAAGAGCTAGCTAGGTCTGTGATAGGATCCGCGGCATCACCCATTGTGCTGGGGCAAGCAGATAGGAATTACGAGCTTAAGAACATTCACTTCAGCCAACTACCTTCCGTCTATGACATCCCAGCGTAGGATGCATTAAACATCATCAGGGAGTTCTATGTTATTGTTCAAAACTTCCCTCTTGGAGGTTTGACCGAAGATCAGCTGAAGATACGTTGTTTCCATTACACACTGAAGGATAGAGCCAAGACATGGTTCATGTCGTTGGTGCCCAATTCTCTGCAGAATTGGAATCAAGTTTCTGAGAATTTTATGTCCAAGTGGTACCCGAATCAGAAAACACAAGAAGTGCGGTCACAATTGGTGACTTTCACACAAATGAAAGGTGAGCCACTTCACGAGGCATCGAAAAGATTCAAAGGCCTCCAGATGCAGTGTCCCCATCACAACCTTTCTCCGGAACTGCTCAATCAATTCTTCTATGAGAGCCTCCATCAAAACTTTCAATATATGGTGGATAATGCAGTAGGAGGTGATATTGGTAACAGAACAGCGGAGGAGCTGACTGAGATATTCGAGAACATAGCAGGGAATTCTCAGCAAAGAAGCTCTAGAGGCAACAAGAAGAAGGTGAATGAGGCTACTTCTAGCAATGATATGGTGAGGCAGCTAGCGGATCTCACTAGGCAAGTTCAGGTTATCCAGACTGCGTATGAACAACCAATGAAGACTCTTGTGAAGGAGACATTTGGGAATTGCAAAGAGTTTGGGCACGGTGCAAACTTATGTGCACATGCAGTTGATTATGGTCTGGAGTATAAGGAGTAGGTTAATTCTCTTCAAGGTTTTCAACTTCAACCCAAGTTGTTGGGAACCCTTCACAAAATTTAGTTTTGATGATGTTCTTTTTGAAACACACTTAGTCTTATTTCATGTTCTGTTTGCAAGACCTAGCCTGCTTAACATGTAACATATCACTATAATGTTAAGTGAATCTGATAGAGAGTAAGCCTGTTTATCCTAGATCAGGTTAGCTGATGACTAATTGTAAAGGACTTAAAAGCTTTTAAGTATTCTATTCAATAGGAAGTCATGTGGTTAGATAGTCTTCTGGATCAACGAAGTAGACCAGCTCACCTGAGACAAGCAGATCACCGGTAGAGGTCACTCAATCTGGTCAAAAGCAGATTACACCCAGTTGCTTGCATTAACTTTTGGAGCAACTTTGGACTAGACCACCTCACTGGAAATTGAACCTAATCTGGTTGACCAGATCAACTTGGAAGAGTGAATCTGTCAAATACAGATCACTGAGAAGGAGACTTGATTGAAAACCAGATATGCAATATGTCATCTGGTATCTCATCTAGTCATCTGATATTTTATCTAAGTTATCTGGTATGCAAAGCGTCATCCAAATGTACTTAGAGAGAATCATACCCTTATGCCACATCATCAGATCTCACGCAGAAGGAAAGTCAATCAAATCAGAGATCAAGAAGGAAGGTGTTACATGCGAAGCTCAAAGAAAGGAAAGATATCAATTAGTCATTTGTTTTCCATATCAAGAGAGATTCAGTCAAATCTTTCCTACAAGACAAGAGGATCAAATCAAGGATTCACAGCACTGATTGGCAATCAACATTTATGTCACGCCAATCAACCACAACGGTCAGAATTTCAAATCTTGCACCTATAAAAGCTTGGAACAAAATCTTAAGGAGTACTTACTGACGAACTGATCAATAGACGCATCAACGTTCTTACAAGCAAGCTGAAACTCTATCAAGAAATTTACTTTACCATTGAAGCATTCTACGAGAACATTTCACAATCCAGATCATGTCCAAAGCCGTTCGTGATCAAAATCACACCAAACTCGATTTAAGTCTGTCTTATCAAGAAGTAGAATGAAGATATTTTCGCTAACTAGTAGTTTTCTAGTGGATTAACGTGAAGGTACCTTGTAGCAGATTTATCTGCAAGTTGTAAAGGACACGACCTTTATTCGTGCACAAGTTTCTTTCTAGTTTTGACTGGAACTTGTGGCTCGTTCTCAGCGAGTATAAAGGAGAGAGTATCCAATCTAGTTTTGATTGGACCGTGGATGTAAGGGATTTTCCGAACCACGTAAAAACAACTGTGTCTTCACTTTATGCATTTTATCGTTCAGTTGTTTATTTCACTAATCCAGCACTTGCATTCAAACCTACATTATTTAATCAATCTCTTAATATATTTGGCTAAGTGTGTATCAAAGGTTTTCTTATAAGAGCAACACACTAAATCCACCATATTCCACACACTACACTCTATTAGATAACAAAATCACTCTTGCTATCTGCTTCGCGTAACTCACAAGAGAGAATCTGTCTGGTCATATCACTAGTTGATCTGGTAGTGAACCTGGTCGTCGATCTGGTCTGTCAAACTTAGCAATCTCCTTTCGAGAAAGCTTAATCTCTCTAGTTAAATAGTAAAGTAAACTGGAAAGTTTGTATTTGGTGTATCCCCCCCCCCCCACCCCCATACACCAAACCTTACTCTTTCAGGACCAAAATAAGTTTGATCCCTACTCGAACACGTACAGTCCTAGCTACCGATATCACCCCAACCTTTCATGGAGACCGCAAGTGCAGGAAGGGCTGCAAATGCAGCCTCAACAAGGGTTTCAAGAAGGGTTCCAACATCAACATCAGGTTCATCCAAAGAATTCTGTCGAGGAAACTCTCAATAGGGTCATTGAGGCAAATAACAAAAGGTTTGAAACTATAGAAGCTTCGATGAGGAGGATTGAGACTCAAGTGGGTCAACTGGCTGAGACAGTAGGAGAGTTCGTTCAACTTAATAGGAAGGACAAGCCTTCCTAGCCAGGACAAGTAACTTAAGGAGGAGGATGTAGTGTCGAGCTCGAGACGATAAACGAGCGCTTCGTGGCAGGCAACCCACGTAAATCATATCCTTAGTTTATGTTTTAACTTATTTCTAGTTTATGCTTAGTTATTTCCGTTTTATATATATATGTAGAAGAGAGAGAAAGGAAGTTGAGAATGCAGATACATACAGCTTGTTATGGAGTCTAGAGGAGGACCAGTGGAAAGATGGACGGGTCGTAACCACTCTTAAGAAGCATCTCGATTCTTCTTAATTCATTGCTCAAATTCTTCACCCTATAGGGAAGTCTTCTATTCCCTCCTTGCGTTTATACAATGGGAACATTATATTACTTAAGTGTTGGGGGAATTTATTATATTCGCATGTGTTCATGCTTGTCTGTCGTCGCTTTGTAACGACTCTATGTTACGTTCTGTCTAGTGTTTATATTTGTTATGATTTGTTTATGATTGTCATTTGTGATGTAGTATACTTCTCCAATCTTGATCATATGCACGTTGTCTTGCTTATTCGATTGATTTGTGTTGATGATGATCGATTATTAGCATGTGAGCCTTGGTATGAGCATGTAAGGTTTTAGGCTTAGATTGGTTTGGTTCTCGATTGGGCTAGGTGTGTGGTTAAGACGTTTAAGTGGGGCATGTTTCTTTGCTATTTGACGTGTACATATCATGATTCGGATTATGAGTGACTACTCCCTAGCGTTTATGTGTTCGGTTTCCCATGAATTAAATAAAAAAAAGAATTGAAAAAGAAAGAATAAAAAGAGTAATAAATCTTCAAAAAAAAAAGTAATAAAACATTAGAAGGGCATTAATAAAGGTGGAATTGGATATGTAAATAATAGGGAGGTGCGAGATGTGTGTACATCGTAATCGTGTGCATGATGATGAACTTAGTAATGGACAACACTATGTCTTAATTGAGTGACCGAATACAATCGAGAATCGATTCTAGTCTAAGTCTTGAAGTGAAGGTATACATAAAGGTTGGGCTTGCGTGTTAATCTTTGATTAGAGTCAATGCATTGAGATTGGATTTTGCTTGAGGATAAGGAAATAGTTAAGTGTGGGGGAGTTGTTTAGTTGGATTTTGGTTCATATTTGGTCGTGTCTAGCTTTTAGTTGGAGTCGGTTTGATGTCTTTTAGTTCGTGTTTATGTTGGATTTTGTTTGTTATTATTTTGGATGTTGGATGATGAAAAGGAGAATGTGAGCTGAAACGATGTCGTAAATGCTGAAGATGCTAAGTTGTACGGAGTCGACGAAACCAGACGGGAGCTTGCTAGGAGTTACGGGCAGAAGACGATAGGAGAAAGAACGTGAGAGCATGGCCATATGCGAAATTGTTACGTCTTGCCCAACAATTTTGTTTTGGCTAGTTCTCCTTCGTTACAACTACGATTTTGGATCTGTTTGCAGCTAAGGACTCCTATCAAGACGAGCTTCAATTCTATATTTTCCAAAATTTTGTATTTTGCACAGGCCAGAGGTCGCTGGAGTTCATAAATACATAAATTCAAAGAAGTCGGGTCAGCGACCTCTGGGTAGCCAGCGGTCGTTGGGCCTGTTAATTTGGCGGTTTTCTGCTGGTTTTAAAGAGGAAATCAGGCATTTGGAATAGATCAATCTCTCATATCTCTCTTAGAACTCGAACATTAGCACTAGAACTCTCTAAGGAAGTACTTTAATCTTGTAGTTTTACATTTGGAAAAAGGTTTTAAGGTGGAGATCAACCTCTCCATCCAAGTAGTGTAATCATATTAAGTTTCTTTGTTTGATTTCCTGCTTATGATTGTATGAATGGATTGTGTAGGTTGAATCTCCACTAGGGTTGAATTTCTTGTTGATTATTGATGTTATCTTTATTCATGCTTGTTGTTTGAATTATGCTTATTTAATTGTACCGATTGATCACCGTTGCAATCTATTAGACATAGGGTGAGGTCGAGAGACAATCCTTGTGTCGGATCAAAGTCAATCAACATCAGTTGTAATCGGAAACGTATTAACCGAGTATTCATTTGTTATCTTGAGTTCTTGATTGTGTGGCTTAAATACGAGAGTTAGAGTCACAATCTAATTGTAAATACAAAAGTTAGTAATTAGATAGCTTTTGAGAATTATAGCTATGCGAATGTATGCATGAATAATCGTAGCATATGATGATCCACGTGAATGTTTATACCCTAGAGCCTTAATTCCGGATTCCATCTATTTAGTTTAATTATCATTTTATGCATTTAGTTATCTTCACGTTGCATCTTGATAGAATTTTAAGGACCTTTGATATTTAATCTGTAGCACTTGAATTAGGAAGCCCTACTAAGCCTTCCACGAGATTTGAATAGGATCAGCTTACTACGTATTATAGGCCTCGTTTAATTGCGAGAATTTAGACACACGTTTTAATTTGAACATATGTCGGCGAGTATCATGGTCTATTGTGATAACTTTGATGCAGTGGCAAACTCAAGTGAACCACGGCCCACAAGGCAAGTAAACACCTTAAGAGAAAATATCACATCATTCATGATATTGTAAGGAGGGGCGACATAGTGGTGACGAAGATAGCATCGTAGGACAACCTGACAGATACCTTCACGAAAAGCCTGACCGGGTAGACATTTGAAAGGCATGTAGATGGATTAGGAGTACGATGTGTTATAGACCTGCTTTAGGTATAAGTGGGAGAATTATATGTCATGCGACACGGATTTGTATACTCTAAAGCATGTTTGAGTATAAGTGAGAGATTGTTAGGGTTTGTATACCTCAAAGCATGTTTTATGCTTAGACAATGTATCAGACTTGTTTTCAATTGCACTTTAATGAGAATAAATGGTTCTATCATTGGTTTGTTATTTATTATTGTTATATATTGAATTGAAAACAAGTCCATTTATTACAATTGTAGATTGTGTGGTGGATCGATGATCAGGAAGGTAACACAGTCATCTCCTTTGTAATATACAGTCACAGTCTAGATAGACTTGGACAATCTAGTCAGTAAAGGTTGCGATATCATTTGATGCGAGAGCTGAACTTAGCCCGCAAAATGATGTCGGTATGTATAAGCAGATACACGTGTTTTGCGTATACATATTGAGAGATTTCACAGTGAGATAAGTTCTAACGTGCTAATACTTAGAACGAGGTTTTGGAAATTAATTCATTTCTTAATCTGTGATCATGATATTAGTATAGGTGGTTGATTATACACTGCTTTGATTCATCTACGCTTGCAGAGTTTTTCATAACTCTAAATAGTGATATCTTGAGTGGTAGTGATTGGCTTAGCTAGAAGTACTCGACTGTCAGTCGTGCAGAATCGCGTCTCGAAGTCACAAGTTGATTAAATCCGCGTGAGGCGTTCAGAAAGGTTTATTGCATAAGAAACCCAGCCGGTTGGGAATTTATTCCATATGTAATAATTAAGGTCCGAACCGGATCACTTACAAATAAATATATTAATTAATTTTGAGTTGTCAGCAAACTCAATTAATTAATGTATTTAGAAAATTTTAACGTTGCAAATAATTAATGACAAAAGGGTTAAGTCCGTAATTCGAATGAATCAAGATGAGTTCAATATTTATCATATAGTGGAGTCGATAAATATTTATAATGGAAATGCACTTTATTGCATTTATATGGAGTAATGAATTGGAAGACAAATTAATTTAAATTAATTAATTTAAGTCTAAAGGTGGGCCAACCAATTGATTAAATTCAATTGGGCCCAAAAGGAGACTTGAAAATTAATTTAATCTAATTATGGATTTGTCCAAGCCCATATTAATTTTAAATATAATTCAAATTTGGGATCTAATTCATTCTCCTTAAAAGTCATATCCTAGCCCACAATTTCTATAAAATGAGCATAAAAAAGGAGCCGATTTCTCTCTCCTCCATCATCAAAATCGGCATTCCATAGAGAGAATTTACTCTCTATTTTCGAAAATTAGGAGTATTCAACGCTCCAATTTTCGATCTTCTTTTCTCTTAAATTACTAGATAAATTCGCTCACACGATATTCTAGTAAGTAGATCGAGAATATGATAGAAGTTTGTAGGGTTGGATTCAAGGAGATTTAGAAGGAGATTCGAATCGGCGTGGATTGTGGTCCGATAGCTAACGATTCAAATCATTTCTCCACAAGCAGAGGATTTTCTTAAGAGAAGGTATAAAACATTATATTCTGCATTTATATTCTCCTATGTGATTAAGAATTAATTATTCATGTGATTAATTAAACATGTGGATCCTGCGGGATTAATTAAACATGTGGATCCTGCGGTTTCGTGAGCCCCTCATAAGGGTTCCATCATGGTGGTGAAATATAAAGAGTACAACATAATATAGTCTTCAAGGCGTAATATAGACATTCAGGTCTAACTTTCAAACTTGTTTCGAAATATTCGCTCCCCCTGAAGATAATAATCTTCTAAATATACACATTCCAATATCATTAATATATTTCGATAGATAAAATAGGGTATATTGACATACAATGTATATGCATTGCACAAGTTGCCTGTCGCGACCCCAATTCCTAAAGGACAGATCCATGGAGTGTGACTTGGTGGTGAAATAAAGAAACCATTAAGAAGGATAAATTCACAAACAACACTAAAATTAGAAATATAATCAATTATAATAGTCCGGAAATAGCTACGAATAAGAGTCAATAGCTTAAAGGCTCAAATAGAACATCATACTGAGAGAAGTTCCCGAAGGTTCAAAGTATGGAATACAAAATTCAAGTACTGAAATACGTCAGAAAAGTTATAGATTTACAATCCAGACCATTTAGGAAAAATAATAAAAGTTTGTAGCGAAATAACAAAAGTCATTAATACACATATGAAGATATGTATTAACCCCTTACTACTTGACAAAAAACAACGTCTACTCAGCACTTCAACCATCGCCCTTGCTCAACCTGCAAGTTTTTGGAAATACAAGCAAGGCTGAGAACTTGAAGTACTCTGTTGGTTATGCCGAAAACAAATAGTTCTTGCTCATACATTATTACAGTATCACACAAGTATCTTGAAATAACCTGTGAATACTAAAAATTCATTTGATTTTACCCAAAAGTTGGAGTGATCACTCTCTTTTTCATGTGTCTCATCCATATATGTAACCAATGCTAGTGACCAATGTTTCCGCTCCCTCAGACATAATCAATGATAACAACGTTGTGAGCAAAGTTGTTGTTTCCACATACGTTAAAAATTGTAACAACGCTGGTGAGCAATGGTTCCACTTCCCTAGACATTGACTAATGGGTGCCACCGGATCGGTCAATACTGACACACAGTCCTATGTGGACCGGTCCGTAATGACTCACAATCACATTCTCCATGTGTACACTAACCTTGATCAACACATGGCTCAAGATCCGATCGTTATTCACAAGTTGACCAGTTCGCAAACATGGCTCAACACAGATAGGAATCACACACAAAACACAAATAATTTTATGCATGTCAACCATTTCACATCTTTCTTTAAACATGTTTTACTACAGCAAAAGTATAGGTTGTATAGTAAACTTATCAGAGATACCTATATTAGTTGACAAGTCTGGTTCTCCATCTCGTTCCTTAGCTGTCACTCGTTTGAGTTCTTAAAATATCTCTATTGACAGGAGACAATAATTTTGTAAGTTTTAGGGTTTCATATCCGTTTTACTAAATCACAATGAAGCTTAAGGCAGTTTTCCCCGAAAACCTTAGATTCGTTAAAAGGAAATAAACGTTTATTAATTCGATAAATAACTAATTGCTTGGTTGTAATTAATATAATTGAGACAATTAAATCCAACTTAAGAATCGAAAATTTTAGATACGTTCGCGTAATTGGAGACCCTTAGAAAAGGTTCATGTCTCAATACGAAATTAATTTACTAAATTAATTAAGTAATATAATTATTTATTAATAATTTACTTAAAATTAATTAATAATAAATGAGATTTTAAATAAATCAAATAATAATTAATCCCAATAATTACACATTTTAATAATTAATTACTCTTAATTAATTATTATTCATCAAAATTTTAAAATTTTACCAAATAATTAATTTTCTATTAATTATTAGTTAATCAAGTTCAATAATTAAATTAATTTAAATTAATCAAGATCCAAAATTAATTAAGCCCAAATACACAATAATTCAATTATTAGTAATCCATTAAATTTTTAAATATTTTATTTTATAAATATTAATTTAAAAAACTAATAATTCAATTTAAATATAATTAAATCTAATTTGCAACTATTTTATAATATTTAAAATATTTAATAATATATAAAATATTTTTTATATATTTTTAAATAAATATAAAATATATTTTTATAATATTTAATTTTATTAATCGGTACCCAATCCGGTATCGATTTCTAATTAATTTTCTAAAAAATCGGTACTCGATAACCAATACACCCTAAATGGAGATAAGAGAGAATAAAAAGAAAAGAAACTATAGAGACGTGTATAAAATAAACTGTACGGTTTTAAAACCCAGAAGTGCATTTTCATATATATACATAGGGAATAGATCAAATAAAAATGATTTTGTACGAGTTAACAAAAAATAAATCTTGACTGTTAATTTATTTAGATCAATAGTACAGATTAAAAGATAAATTTGATGTATATCTTATTTAAAATATTTTGTCTCAAAAAACATGGAATTTGTTATTCTTTCGGACTAGGATCTATTAATTAGGGTGTAGTTTAATTATATCCATTAGATCAAAAATATGAATGATTCAAATTTATTTTTAGTTAATAGAAACATATCTATTTTCATTATAATCATCCCTTATATATATATATATAGGGAGTGGTTCTAATAAAAAGGAACAATAAAGTATAAAATAGGAAGTAATCTTGTCCATAGATTTTCATCAACGGACGGATGTGATTACATCTCATATTTTTAAAAATCTGGAGAAGACGGTGCATTTCCACCAATTGAACAATGCACGAGGGTTATTTAAGTAAATTCCTAAATGGCGGTTTTTTCAATTGAATCAATACACAATCATTCTACAAACATTAATTACGTGAATAGAAAATGAAGTTATCATCTTCCATAGACAACCACAACAAATCTGCTAACCTCTGCACAAAAATCTCCATACACGACTCTCAACCATGCAAATCAAAAGAGGAAGAAGGTCATTGCGTCTCAATGTAGAAGAAGTGGTGTTGGTTTTAATTTTTCTCGCAATCTACGACCGTTCGTTTGCGATTCTGTGCACGTCGATCTGGTGGTACTTCGCTCCGACGATATCCGGATGTAGCACGGCGGCGGCTGGTGGTGGTGGTGAGAGGAAGTAATTATCAATATCAATGCAACAATTTAACTGTAACTGAAGTAATGCAAAATCGTAGTCTGGTTCAATGCAAATTGTTCAATTCCGTAATGCAACAATGATAATATACCAACAATGAAACAAAGTAATTATCAATGCAGCAATGTAACTGAATTAATGCAAAACTATATACTGGTTCAATGCAAATGGTTCATTTCCGTAATGCAACAATGATAATATACCAACAATGTAACTGAATCTCATTTAATTGATGAATATGTGTTAAATTCACGTTCAATCGCTGCTAATATTATGTGTTAATTTGGTATTAAATTCACAAATCTCATAAATAAGGTAATTCAATATCTCTACTTATGAGAATCGGCGGTTATGGCAATTCCCTTTATTAAGCATCACGTAATGCAGTTATGCAACAAACATAATCTCTCTCCTGTTCCAATTTTACTAATATACCCTTCCGCCAATTTTTTTAATTATTTTAAAACATTAATTCACAACCGTTAGATGATGCAAATCAATGAATAAGATTGTTTCCTATTTTATACCTTAATGTTCCTTTTTATTTGAACTCCCACATATATATATATATATACATATACATATAGAATGTTCACTTTATAAGATACATATAATTATAAATACACTAATATTCTAAATAGTAATATCCACATATATAATAATATTTATAATAAAAATGATATTATATCCTACTAAAAATTTTACAATATTTTTCGATATAATAAATTTGGTATACCGTTTTTCACTAAATATTGACAACCCTAGACTTATTACCAAACAACATACTTGGTCCCACTGGTGATCCCCCCCTCCCCACCCCCCACCCACCCACATAATCTTCTAACAAAATAAAATACCCACTCAACATGCATACTTGACCATTACCTTTCTGTTCTTGATTATATGAACCGTCAACGTAATATATGATTTTCTTATAGTACGACTTTGAAGCTAAACTTGCCTCTTCATTTAAATAAACAATAAATAACCAAACAAAAGAAAATGGCAGTTTCTCTATAACTGGTGATCACTACTATCAAAACAGATTAAAGAAAAGGACTACAATATGGACAAAGAAACTTTGTCACCTCATTTGAGGTTTCCTATATCCTATATCACTGCAATCGCTTCAAAAGTGAACTTTCACACAAATCCACATAGTGTTGTCTTCAAGGCGCAGCTTCCAAACTCAATACTTGTACCTGGCCTCTTAATACGTATAGAAACTATACCAGAAAAATGAATGTTGTTTCGGTAAAAGAATTTTCAAGGAAATCAAAAAATTATAAATGAAGCATTCCCTCTGGAGGGCAAGACAAGTCTCCTGCTTAAAAACAGGGACGTGCTGAGTTGGTATGACTTGAATATCAATTATTGCCACCACCAGATCATGCACTCCAACTGTATAAAAGTAGTGTTAGCACAGATCGATTTGCAATAAGTAATATAAAATCTTTACGTTGGTAAGTGATTCTCGTATTCTCCTTATCTACTCTACTTTCTCTGTCTAATTTACTGAATTTCAGATAAGCCCAGAGCCAGGGTTGAGACCAACTTTAGATGTCCATCTAACCAAATTACTAGAAAGAAAAAATCGATATATCTGAGTATTATATTTAATATTGTTAACATTAGAACATTATACTATATCGACTCAACAATACATTTTCTCCCAATTTTCTTTGATTCCGAATGAAAAATTTGAATGCATAGATTATGTAGTACCACTCCGTCCTCTCAAAAAAGAGGCGTGTTCCATTTCTGGATGTACTCTCCAAAAAGAGGCAATTCCCAAAAAGGAAATAATAAGGGGTGCTAATAATAATAAGATTGCAATTAGTAAACACTAATCGGCACCTTATTTTTCTCTTTGAATTACTATACAATTTTGAAGTCTAAGTAAAAGTTTCTTAATTCGCGTGCCGAAAAAAAATACCTCTTTGGAGAGGGCAAAGTGGTATTTCATAAGAGCTTATCCCTACATATTGACTTAGCCTACTGCATCAGTTTTATAACATACATAATAAGCAACATGTCGAATCAATAGGCTAGAATATCTTATACATACTTGAGGGCATTACTGCAATATAATACTATCTCCGTCTCGCTAAAAGCGGTTTGTTTATTTTTTGCACGTAAAATAAGTAGTGTAAAAGATGAAAGTGAAGGAGTCCACACATTTTAAAGAGTTGTTTTTTTTGCCATTTTTTGAAACATGTCAATATTAGTGGCACATCCTAAAAAGAGAAACAAGTCGTTTTTAGCGGGATGGAGAGGGTATATGATGTTCATGACGATTTTAGTAATTTGTTGGGATTCACAATATTTAAATTAAACATTACAAATGTATAAACTACACATCAATTTTTTATTACCTTTAGTTAGTATCTATAAAAAGTGTGATTTCATTGCGGGGTAATCTTTTTAGTAGTATTTGCCCCAGGCCAAAACAACCCACTTATCCCAGAGCAATTTTCCTAGGTTCTAAAGGAGGAAGACAACAATTGTACAATAATCTATTATAATCAATTTGAACAAAATAGAGCGTAGTAGTATAACTAACAGTTTAAGCATATCCATCAAAATGTGATCATTTATCCATCACCAGACTTTATGGCTGAGATCAAGTATATTTACCATCAAAACAAGAATAAACAGAAAGAAATTCTTTGGACGTATAGATGACCTCATGGATAAAATGATGTTAAGAACCCCAAAAAATATTTAATGGGTAATAAAAGAAGCGAAGGACATAAAGCATACCTCACAGATCAAAGAGACGAGCAATCTCATTAGCTCCTATTATATCACTTCGAAGGAATAGCTACATCAAGATTCTTTGGTAGTACCCAGCCTCTGGGATAAGCAAGTCCATGTGCTTCTAAATGGAGGTGCCAATTCATTATCTTTTGACAACCTAGAGGTATGCCTTCCATCTGACTCTCATCTTCCACAATTTGTTCTATGAAAGTTGTCTCCTAAAAAGAAGCAACAATTTCCAAAAGGTGGAATTAAGTTTGAGCTAGATATATGCAGGAAATGACAGATTATAAACGAAATGGCACGAACTTGGAAACCCTCCTTTACTGTGTCTAACTGCCTGATAGGATCTGAAGTTGGTCGATGCCATCTTTTGGGATCCCACAGTATGCTGCTGTTGAAAGCAAAGCCTGACATATCAACATGGAACCTACGGAGTCTTTTGCTCTTCTCATTTGTGTGCCATCCTATTACTTGACTTCCATTGCATACAGGGCCTTCCAGTATTGCTTTATTTTTGCTTTGAGCCAGCATACCAACAGGCCAAGTGCCAAAACGACTGAATAGCACAGAGGCAAACAAGGAATTATCATAAATATAGAGTAAGGATTCTCATAATATAGGCTTATAGCATGGATTGAGGAGTTACGAGATTCAAAAGTAGGTAATGGTCGCTGGTCGGGGTAAAAGATCTAAATCTAATATGAACTTAAGAATAAATGATTATAGCGTTTTCCTTGGATCACAGAAAAATGTATACTTCACCAAATCAAAGTGAAGGAAGTTTAATACTCATACACCCTTTACTTATACACTAAGAAGCACCAGGACGGGAACACAACACGAATATGATATCGGGACGAAAATACGTCCATTTCCAAAAAAATATGATACGAATACGTCCAAAATACATTTTAATTTATTTATAAATAATTTTACAGTATCAATAATTAAATTATAAAAAGCATGTAAACAAATTTATATCAAAACAAAGCAAAAATAACTATATTTTGGACTCAAAATACGTATTTTCAAGTAGGTCAACATGTTTTAACCATATTTTTAAACATTATTTATATTTAAAAATAATAATTTAAAGAAGTACTCCCTCTGTCCCACTAAATATGCCCTGTTTTGACCAAAATTGTTTAGTGGGACGGAGAGAGTATGTTTTTAATATGTATATTGGGCGTATTTGAAACGTATTCATATGTAATACGGATTTTCTCAATACATTACCCATTTTGACATATTTGTGCTACATAGCTTATAGATATAGCTCCTAGTCCTATATTAAAATGAATCAGAAATCCACACATACAGCCATAAACGGAGAAAAAGGTATCAATGTACAATTTCGTTCCAATTCTAAAGTGGATATTTTCATTTAAAACTCCAATAGTGGATTTACTTTAACTCAAATGTTTTTTCATTATGAAAAAACATATTATAGATACTGACAAAATCCTTTTCTCGGGGAATGGGAAACAGACAAGAACATCTTATCAAGCAGATAGAAAACTTGAACCATCCCATAATTTAATGCAGCAATTATCATAAAACAGACGCTTTTTGTAATTTGTTTTTAGTGTGTATCCACTATCCATACTAATTTAAGAGCATTTCTATTTCTCGAATAAGCTATTAAAACAATCTTCCACCTTGCCAAAACTAAATGAAACTGAAAACGAGCCCAGACCGACAAGTACTAGTTCATACATCACATAATTCAAAAGTGCCAGCTTTGTGCCTAATTATCCTCATTGGTATATTGTGTTAGTGCTTATCTGCTTCAAAATGGAATGGGCAATATTTATAGGCCGAGTGTACCAGGAAAATCCCTATCACTATCACTATTCCCCCGCAGATGCATTATTATTACCATTTACCATGTTTATCCATTAATTGATAAGTAACCATTATCAATGACCAATTGATCATAACTGATTTAATAAGTGCACCAAAGAGAAGCTGATTATCTAAAATTGAACATACTCACCTGTCAACAAATATACATACACATTTAAAAAAAATTCACCCAAGAAAAGAGGAGCTTTTGAAATTCACAATAGTAACTTTCTGCTCCCAAATGCATTTTATCCCCGTCGACCGTCCCTACACTTAACCTCATTATTTGCATAAAATGTGTAGTTCTGTGCTTGCTATGATAAACAAGCAGAGTAGGATTGTCTTCAATGTTTCTCATTAAGCAGATAACATCACAGATAATAAAAGATATTACCAGGTTAAAATTAAAACATTGATTTTTAACATCTTAAGGCATGGCAATATTAGACATAGAGAAAACTTGGGAAAGATATAACAAAGTAAGTGTTTTTCACCATATCCCCAGAATTCTGTTTAAAAATAACACTGCAACATAATGTGCCCAACATTCCAAATTCCCGAGATCCATAAGCTATTATAAGAAAATGAAAATTGATAGTAAAGCATCTAACCTAGCTGTTCTACAGAATCAGTTCTGCGAGGATCAATTATGTTTTAGGACATTTAAACTGAAGGTCAGGAATGAGAGCATTCAATTTAAATAAGTTTAAGTACATTGCAACAAAGACCCTATACATTAACAGCAATGTGAAAAACCTTAGACCAATAATAATTACAGGAATAGAGGACTATAGTTTGGAACAACAAAGACCCTATACATTAACCGCAATCATTAATTTAAAAAATAATGTGATTTTCCCAGAGATGACACATGGAACAGCATAAAAGGGGCTTAAACGCCATAGTTACACACAACTCATACCTACATCCACAACATTCAAACTGACACAAACAAAGGGCCAATGATCAAAAAAAATGGAGTACAGTCCGTTTGAGTTCATACACAATATATAGAAGGCACTAAATATTAAGAAACATGGCAGAAGATGCAAAAAAAAGGTCTAAAATAATGAGCAGTGTGCACAGCAAGAAGAGTAATAACATTTATGTCAATCCACTGTGCGGAAGCTGCAAAAAGGTCTTTCAAGAAAATAACAGCCCAATCATCCTAAAGCACCCACATCATTGTCTGGTAACAAAAATTTCTCCAAAATCTAATAAATTAAATTTAGCTTACTAGATTCTTCTTACGCTTAATTCTGCATTATAAGAATATGTAGATATTACCTTCATAATCCGATTCATATATTTTGGACAACATATAGTGAAAAAGAAACGTGTATTTTTACTTAGTAATTCCGTGGAGTTGTTAAAAGCAGATAGAAATTCGTCTTCTAATGACTAACCTGATTTGTCTCATACTCTCAAATAGCTCAAGTGAGTAGACATTATCATCATCAGCAAAATACACGATCCCGTGGAGCCTGTGCCGCTCTATATGTTCAAGTGCAGTATTCCGCTGGTAAACTCCCCTATCCTTTACATCAGTAGAATTTCTAACACAAACCAAATGTCTATACATAATTCCCATATTTCTCAATATCTCAGCAGTCTCCGTGGACGCGGCGTTCATCTCCACTACAATCCACAATACTGACGGTTTAACCAGTCTCAAAACCTGTCCTAACCTATTCAGATAGTATGCCTGCGTAGCCCTATTATATGTTGGACTAACCACAATCAATTGATTGCCTGGCACAGATTCCATATATTTCGCCGAATCAGTTCTATCAGTCCTCTCAGCTACTCCTAATTCAACACCGACCAACAAAGGATTCTGCTTCGGCTTCTCAACAAAGCCTATACCGTCCGCGTTCCTTTTAGCACTCACCACCCCCGGCTTCACTTCGAACGAGAAATCTCTGTTCCTCAAATCGTCTTGCTTCAATTCATTAAAATCGCTGTTGAAGGGCGCCATGCCGAGCAAAAAACCTAAGAAAAAGCACATGAAGCAGCGGAGAAGCGATTTTTTCCAGGAATACTGAAAATTCTTTCGTGTATGGTACTTCTGGAAGAAGATTCCGGAGATAAATCTACGAACAGGGGAGAATGTCGTTCTGCCATGGGAAAACAGCTTCTGCGACGGCGATTGCGCCGAGAACGGACTATTGGCTCCGTTTTGGTGCGATCGATCGTTGTACGGCGACAGTGTTCTCCGAATCGAAGCCATTTATCCCTTCCAGATCGCATCCAAAACAACGTCCGAATAAGGCTTCGATGCGATGGAAAAAGCTTATAGCGGATGAAATCCAGCTAAATAACACTTCCCAGACTTGAAGAAGAAACCCTAAGAACGCATCGAGCTGAAATGGAAAGAAAATAGATAGAATTGAAGAGCTTTAATTGAAGTTAGTGAGAAAAAACTGAATGGAAAATTGATTTAAGCGCGGAAATATTTTGCGTGTAGGGAAGAGAGAGGGAGACGAAAATGAGAAATGAGTGCACCTGCGAAGGAAAGCCATTTCCGCTAACATAGACCGCTGTCCTTGTAGCTAAAATGTGCTGTCAACTGAGCTGTAGACTGTAGATGCTGATAGCCATGCCCATGTTACATGTCTGGAAAATCTATATTCTTGCTTACTTCAAAATAAATTGCTGTCTCAAAAATAAATCCTTAAAATATCACAAACTTATGCAAACAAATTCAACAATATACATAGACTGTAAAATCGAGATTTCCGACAATTTTGAAATCTCTTTAAAAAAATAAATGAAAAAGCCAAAAATAATGTCGTTTTATTTAAATTTAAATGGATTAAAATTTTGATCAGTTATCATATTAAATTATAAAATCTTTGCTTAACGTTAATAAAATTCAACCTTTCAAAAGGCTAAATTGGAATTTCGTTCTTTTAAAAGGAGGACGGGGCTGTTCTTTTAAAAGGAGGACGGGTTATTCTCGTACTCTCTCCGTCCATGAAAATGACTTACATTTTGATCGGATATGAATTTTAATAATATATTTTGATGAATATGTAGATAGTGAAATTTGAGTATTATTTGATATATTATTTTAAATTGGATTGTGTGTAGTTAGTTGTGTGACCCATTTATTAGAAATAAAATTTTCAAATGTAAATCATTTTCGTAGACGTCCTAAAATGACAAAACGTAACCATTTTGGTGGACGAAGTTAATATCATTTAATGGAAATTGTATTTTTTAATATAAATATAATTCAATGAGAAATAATTCAAATATATTTATGATTATCTATATTTATCTAGTTTTATATTTAACGTATTAATATTTATTCACCCCACTAAAAGATAAATATTTCATTTTTTGTATTATTCATATTAAAATAAATCTTCATATAATAAATCATTTTTCTGTGTAAGATATCTAATATTTATTAATTAATTAAAATATATAAAATTAATTAATATATCTTTAAATAGTAATCTAACTCATTTATTCATTTATTATTAGTTTATGTAACATAAGTTAGAGTCCATCGTTTCCTTAAAGAATAAAGTTCACAACTCAGACAGACTTAGATAATCTAGTCTTGAAATGTTGTGGTATCATTCCGATGCAGGAAAATCGAAATGTTGTATAATGTAAGAGCTGATCTTAGCAGACATAATGATATCGGTGCATTTTTGCTAGTATACATGTATTGCAAATATGTACTGTGCGGTTTCACAATGAGATAAGTTCTTTTGTGTTGATACTGAAGAACGAGGTCTCGAAACTCTTTATTTCTTAATCTATGTCAGTAACATTAAGTATGCGTGACAGATTATGCACTGCTTTGATGTATTTGTTAGGGTTCATATACTCTAAAGCATGCTCTATGCTTGAGTATTGTAATAGACTTGTTTTCACTTCCATTTAACGAAATTATACTTCTATCATTTGTTTGTAATTTATTATCTTCGATTAATTGTGTTGCAAACAATTCCATTTTCTATATTGTAGAATGTCTGGTGGATCGATGATCACAGAAGGTAACATAATCGGTTCCTTGGTAGAATAAAGTTCACAACTCAGACAGTCTTAGAGAGTCTAGTTGTCAAAGGATGCGATATCATTCTGATGCGAGAATTGGTCTTAGCCGGAAGAATGATATCGATGCATTAATGATATCACATATTTGTACTGTGTGGTTTCACGGTGAGATAAGTTCATCTATGTTGATACTGAAGAGCAGATCTCAGAAAGTGTCACGCCCGCTTTCCACTAATTCTAGTAAAGCCGGGAACATGACC
>JAPKLX010000386.1:0-11467 GCA_026898415.1 Leonotis leonurus | reverse complement strand
GTATTTATATTGTATGCATATATATACATATGTTTTCCTACTTTGGCTAGGCGCGGGTTCGAAACCCAGCGGCCTCATTTATAGAGTACATTCTTCCTTTATAATTATATATACTGTATATTACACCTTCTTACTAATTATACTTCTTATTTCTAGCAATTAAGCATTTGTACAATTTATAATATTACACCATGGGTCTTAATGTATAATGATATCGATTAACGAATAGTACGTATCGTAACAATGAAGATTAATAATAGTAACTAATAACATATCTTAGGTTAAATAATAACGGAGTTGCTACTCGTCATCAAATTTAAATACATACTTGAGACCAAGGGTTTCGTAATAATGACAATTTCGAGGAATTCACTACTTATGTCGGAATTCAAGATGCGGGGTATTACAGAAAGTCTTTATTTCTTAATCTATGTCAATAACATTAAGATGGGTGTATTCAATTGAGATTATATTGAATATGTTTGGACTTTAAAATGTCCATGAATTTTTTAAATCCATAGACTCCAGGAGTTTGAAAAACTTTTTGATTGATTTACATGAATTTTCATAAATTTGATAGGATTATGGAATACATTTTTTACATGGATTATGCATAAAATACGGGGCTAAGGATGACAATGAGTTGGGTTGGACCGGACTTCTCTATACCCAAACCCAACATGCAGTTTTGTGGATGTGCCCAAACCCGGCCCATGGCCCAACCGGACTTGTAATTCAAGGCCAACCCAAGCCCATGTGGATTGGGCGGACATCCATATTTATTTTTATTTATTTTTTTATTTTGAGTTTATTATTTTTTTAACATATTTAAAAAATATATATGATTAATTTATTTTAAAATATATTTATATATTTTAATATTCATTAATATTTCTATTAATTTATATTTATTATACATTAATAACAATAATGATATTTAAATTATTTTACTCATATACTTTATTTAATATGTCTATTAATTTAATTTTTTTATACATTAAAAATAATAATTGTATTTATAGTATTTTAAATTTATTGTTTAAATAAACATTAGCTCAAATCTGACCATGACGTCATAGGGTCGGACTTGGACATATTTGAATCGGACTATGTAAAATTATCATCCCTATTAGGGGCTCGAAATAGGAGAAAGACAGGTTTAGGGATGACAATGGGTCGGACTGGATCGGACTTTCCTATGCCCAGATCCGGCCCGCGGTTATATATATAGGCCCAAGCGCTGCCATGGCCCAGTCGGGCCTGAAAATTAGGGCCAAGTCCAGGCCCATATGAATCGGGTGGATTCGGGTCAGACTTGTGATTTTTTTTAATTAAATTTTTAAATATATGTTATTTTTAATACATTAAAAAAGTTATAATTATTTTTTTAATTGCATTATATATATATTTTAATATTTATTATACTTTTAAATGTGAATAAATATTAAGTCCAAATTTATTTAGTTATATATGTTATTTAATATATATATTAATTTATATTTATTATATATTAATTAAAAAATAATATTTATACTATTTTTAATTTATAATTGATATATTAATTATATTAATGTCGGGTCGGGCGAGGCTAAATTGTCATCCATAGTTGGGTTTGTAGAATTCTCTAGGAGAATACATTGAAATCTTTGGTGATTATAAGAGATTTTTTATAGTACAATCTATTTATATTTTTGAAAGAGAATTCATTAAAATCCATAAACTATTAAAGTCTATAGATTGTTAAATACCTAATGATTTTATAAGACTTTTTAAAATCTGTATTGAATACCTCAGAATTTTTAATGACTTTTGAAAATCTGAATTGAATACCGCCAGACTTTAAAAGTCTAAAAAAATCCTACATAATCTATAATCAATACACCACCTTAAGTATATGTTACTGATTAATCACTACTTTAATTTGTTTGCACTGGAGGATTTTTCGTAACCATATACAATAATGTTTTAGATAGTGGTAATTGATTTAACGAGAAGTGTTGGGATGTTATTTCTTAGAATTGCGTCTTGGCGAGTTCGAGTTGATTATATCCGCGTGAGGAGTTCAGAAAGATTTATTATATAAGAAACCCAAACGGTTGGAATTTAATTCATATATAATAATAAAGTTGTAAACCGCATCACTCACGAATAAATATATTAATTAATATAAGTTGTCAAATGCTTTAATTAATTAATGGATATTGAACCTTAAACACGAGAAATAATTTATGATACAAGGAGGTTACGATCATAAATTGAGTGAGTGCATAATAGTTCAATATTTGTCTTATAATGTAATCGATAAATATAAATATGAAATTCAATTAATATAATGGTTTCTAAATTAATTAATTGACAATTTTAATTGACTGGAGCATTAATTAGGGAACTGTTGGAGATATTAATGGACTGAATTTTATGTTGGAGGTTTAGACTCATTCTCTTTATAAACTTTGACCTAGCCCACAAATACATCTATAAATAAGAGGTGGGGTGACTGATTCATATACTTTCAAAGCTAGAATTTTCGGCCACCATAGTGCCTTAACACACTATGTTTTTGAAAAATTAGTAGTATTCTCAGATTGCAATTTTTGATCTCTTCCACTTTGATAAATCCTGACGGATTATCATCCACGCGATAGTTGGATTGTAAATTGGGTAATAGGCCATAAATTTCTGAGGTCGAACTATTCTCGGCTAACGACTCAGATCATTTGGAAGAGGTATAAATTCGATTCCTTATGAACATGCTTAGGGCTTGATCTTTCTCCGTTTTATCTCTTCTATTTGATTACATTATTTAATTGGTATTTAATTGCACTTAAAACTGCATGATTTATTCATTTATTTAGACATGTGGATCTTGCAATTCGTGAGCCCTTCAACCGGGTTTCGTCAGTTGGTATCAGAGTAGGTCACATAGTTCTAATATCTGGATAAATATGATTTAATTATATTTGATATTGTCTATATCGAAATTGATATCAGAACTGGTAGATTTCATTTATGCATTATGTCTATTTAATTAGCATATCTGTGATTTAAATACCATGTCGTGTAATATTATGAGGTAGTCCGTATGAGGGGCTCGTAATTCTGTAGGATCCAAATGTTTAATTAATTCACCTACATATAATACCACATAGAAGAAAATATTGGGAAAATAAAATACATTTCTCTTTAGCAAGTCCTTCGTTTGTAGAGAGACGATCTGAATCACCAGCAACGAACCGCAATCCTTTTCGATTGAAGTATCTGAACTCCAAATATTCTAACATATTCTCAACCTAAGATATGATTATCTTTTGGCCAATAATCTATCAGATCTATAATCTAGAGAGCATATCGAAAATTAGGGTTTGGAATACCTTATTTTCAAAAATTGTAGGACTTCAAAGGGGAATGAATTTGGACCATAATTCTAATATAAGACCAAGTTCAACTCTCTCTCCAATATTTCCATCTTATCCAATTAAGTTGGACCAAACTCAAATCATAACTTAATTTAATTAATTCCAAACTCAATTTGACCCAATTAAATTTAATTAATTGTCATGGTCAAACTTTGATTTTAATTAATTATTACATCAAGTTAATTTTGGCTTCAAAATTAATTGCACTAGGAAATATAATAAAATATAGATCTTATATAAATATTTATCGACTTCATTATAGGATAAACATTGAACTATCATCACCCACTCAAATTACAGATGTAATTCTCCTTTTTATTATTAATTATTTCATGCGTTTTAAGATTCTCAAATCTATTAATTAATTAAGTTTGTTGACAACTCAATATTAATTATTTGTTTATTCGTGAGTGAACCGGTTCAGACTTTAATTATCATATATGGAATAAATTTCAACTAGCCCGGATTTCTTATAGAATCAATCTTTGTTAACGCCTCACAGAGATTTAATTAACTCTGAATTAACTAATTATCTTATGTCGAGCACTTCTCACTAAACTAATTATCACTACCCACGACATTACTTTATAGGGTTACGGAAAATCCGCAAGCAAAAATGAATCAAAGTAGTGACTCATTAGTGTGTATAGTAATATCATCGTCCACAGATTGATAAATAAATAATCACCGAGACTAGGGGTGTCACGGTACGATATACTTTACGAAAATCGTCATACCTTATACCTTACATTTACCTTCGATATGGAAAATCTCATGCCGTTACCTTACCATACTTTTTGGTATCCTTACTTTCGGTATGATATTTTCACATACCTATAACTTACTGTTGAGAATCCCGTGTAATGGTTTTGATGATGGTTATCGAAACACATACTTAGAGCTTACATATGTGTTTTACCAGCACATAACGTAGTATGTTTCGTGTATGGAGTTGATCTAATTATGTAAAGATATTAAGATCTGCTTATAGGAGATTAACTTACACTTAAGTTTTATTTCTTTGTTAGATTATAGATTAAAATGTAAAGGAACATAACTTGAGTCACGTTCCGGTCCTATCTCAATTTTTATTAGACTTAGTATTTTTGTAAGATGTTGCAATGTAAAGAACAGAACATGAGTCATGTTCTGTATCTATAGAGCATCTTCTTAGACTAAGTGAGAAGAAGGAGGAGGAAGTGGAGTCTGCAGTTGAAGAAGAAGAAAAGAAACGCCAAGCAGAAGGTGTTATTAATCTCCTGGAGAGTGAAGCAGATCACTCTGTGCGACAAGATTTTCCTGGTATTCATATACTACCAGAGTCTGGGAGCAGCAAAGCGTGTCAAGTTCTACTTGCTAGTCAAGGATAGCGAGTACTACATTTTTGACGCTCTGCTCCAGAATAGAACGATGGAGGAACTGAAGAAGGAGGCCACACTACTAAGCCTATTGCAAGCAGGCTCTGTCAGTGAAGTGCGAGCAGAATATCATCAACTCACTCTTGCGCTCATGAAGCATGAGGCAAGTCTTCTGGAGATTGACTTGAAGTCATTTTATACAGATAAAATGGACTTCTTTTTAAGTGTATCAGAGGAAGACAGCAACCCAGATGCACCAGCTCAACCAGATAAACAAGAAGCAGGAAAGCCAAAGCAGAGGACAAAGAAGATCCCAGTCATTCATTTTGATCCAATCGAAGAGACACCAGTGGGCCAATACATTGATGGCGAGCCTACAAATGAATTGTATACTCCAGGGGTAGCCCAGAAGCTGAAGAAGAAAGTCCACTTCTATGAGATGGAGGAATTGTTGGAAAGGGAGACCAGGACTTTCAATAATTATCAGATCGACAACCTGATCACTCTTCGAGTTGAAGCTCATATGACCGATACCTGCAACATGCTCCAAGAAAAGGCCACCCAGATCCTCACTGACTTCAATCAACATCAAAAAGATTATGTCAATGATATGGATCTCGACATAAGAAGAAAGCTCAGAACTCTCCAGAAGGAACTAGATAAAAAGATTGACGATGATCGCACTGCCACAGAAGGAGTTCATGAGAAGTTCACCCTCAGATTAGAAGCAGTGGAACGGCAAGCTCAAAATACAAACACACTAGTAGCAGTTCGTGGAGATTATGAAACAACATCAGATGGATGTTCTTGATGACTTGCTCTATCCAAATCCAGAAGAGTTTGAGCACCAGAACACTCGCTTAAATGCAGTGGAAGAGCTCCAGAATACATATGACAGGACTCTTGCAACTATGAATAGCCGACTTGAGCACAAACTAGAGGCCACAGACCAGACTGTAAACCTTTTGCTAGGCTTCAAGACTGAAGCAGAAGAAAAGATGGAGATCATGAGGAATGAGATTGACTCTATTCGTACACTCATCAAGACCATATTTGATGATGTCAAAAATGGGGAAATCTCCAAGGATGGGAAGGGAGCCAGCAAGGGAAAGGGTTCTGTCACAGAACCAGAAAGAGAACTAGAAGGCGTAAGAGCAGAAGTAGATACACCTTCTGCTGTTCCAGTTCAAACAGCAAGGGAGACGCCCACTACACCACCCAGGGCGGATCTCATAGTTGAACCAGAACAGACTCAATCTGTTGCCGCTCGTGACAAAGGCAAAAACCCTATAGATGAAGGAGATCAAATTGTAGAACTGCTATTATTTGGAGTCAACAGCGAGCAGGCTTGTGATCCCATATTCAGAGCTCAATTTTATAAGGAACAAGCCGAGAGGGAGAAGAAAATAGCTGCTCAAGAAGCAAAAAAGAAATCTTATCAGACAACCTTCTCCTCGCCACCCTCATCAGAACGGTCTCAACAGCAATCTTCCCAATCCACAACTCAGTCCAAGAAAAAGAAGAAAAAGCTCTTCTCGACATGGAATTTGTCTTTGAAGAAACAAACACCAACTAATACGTGGGTCCCAGGGAGTGACCAGAACGACTGGGAGAAAGTTAAGCAAGGGTTTATTCTGAATAGGTACTTCCTAAAAGAACCTACTTATTCTGAATCCAAACCAGAAGATGACTTCAATCGATATCTGGAGAACTTCAGCGACAAAAATCTGATACAACGAATTAGAACGGCTGCCTCAGATGCTAAAATCAACATTAAGGCCCCTGAAAAGGAGTACATGGTGTGCCCGACGATTCCAGGAAGCAACATTCCAGACAAAACGTATATTTTGAATTACATCAATCAGCTGGCCAAAATTAAAGGATACAAGATCGATAACCACGATCCCAATTATGCCAGAGTGAGAGATGGAATATATGAGAGCATACAACTGGTTTCTGACGATCAACGAGAGAAAATAAAGAAGGGAGGAGCAGCCAGATGGTTCTCTTAAATGATTTTATCTTTAATCGTCTGCTTCTTCTTTTTGATTGATTGTCCTTCTTGTTTTCCACTTGTACCCATCGATACATATTAATACATGTGGATTTTCTGAAGACAAAGTCTCATTGTCCAGAAACCTTTATTTTGCATTTGATTGTTATATGAACTAAATAACAATCTGTTAACCCTTCTGGTTGTTTAAAACCAGATCATGTTTATGTTTCTATCTAGGGTTATATTGTGAAGTGTGGTTTCGACATCATCAAAAAGGGGGAAATTGTTGGGAACCCCACAATAATTAGTTTTGATGATGTTCTCTCGAAAACACACTTACCTTTAATCATGTTCTGTTAGACCTCGATCTGTTCTACGTATACCAGAACACTAAAATATAAAGTGTATCTGATAAGAGAACTGATCCTTGTCCTATCTACGAAATGACTTAACTTGTAAAGGATTTCATCCTATAGAAGTCATTCTGTCTTCTCTTAGTCAATAGGACCAGATCGTTAAAGCAGATTGAAGCAAGCAGAAGATCCATCCGAATAATCATCAGCTTTTACCAGAACACTCAGAAGAATCAACCATGCTTTGAAGCATACTTTTTGAAGGACCAGATCGACTATGACCAGATCGATATCAATCTGCTACGACCAGATCGATATCAATCTAGTGCGACCAGATCGACATTTAGTGTTGAAACCAAATAATATCAGACTAAATGATGGTGAATCCCAAAACCAGTGCTACATCTTTCATACCATCGAAGGAAGAGAATCAATCAAAACAAGAAGAAGGAAAGTAGTATCTGTCAAATGATCTGCTTACCATATCGGTGATAACTCTCAGACACGGGAAAACACCATACGAGATCTGGAACAACATAAAACCTAAAATACCCTTGTGAAAACAGAAACTATGGTCTTATGAACCACCGCACTGATACCACTTGTTGGTCCCGAAAGAGCAAGGTTTGGTGTATGGGGGGGGGGGGGGAATACACCAAATGCAAACTTTTCAGTTTACTTGACTAATTTATTTAGAGAGATTTAAGCTTTTTGAAAAAAACAGATCGCTGTTAGTGACAGAACGGATCGATAACTAGATCGATTTCGTTCTGTCCAGGCAGAATCTCTCGAGTGAATAACACTATACAGAGATCAAGAGTGATCTTATTCTCTTGCAGAGTGTTGTGTGCAGAATAATGGTGGACTTAGTCGGTGCTCTTTGTTTAGAAAACTTTCAAACGCTTAACCAAGTATTTAGCAGATTGATTAAAAATGCAATTTGAATGAGAGTGCAGGTTAGAGAATAAAACAACAGGAAATAAGAATGCAGAAAGTAAATAACACTGTTGTTTTTACGTGGTTTGGGAAACCCCCTACGTCCACGGTTCTAATCCAAACTGGATTAGATATCCACTACTAGGATACTCTTCTTGTTTATACTCGCTGAGTACGAGCCACAAGTTTTAGAACACAAATCAATTGAAACTTATACACGAATAAGGGTCGTGTACCTTTACAACTTACAGAAAACTACTGTAACTGGATCTCTTCACGTCCGTTCACTAGAAAACTACTAGCTAGTGAAGATCTCATTCCTTCTTCTACATAAGACAGACTTAAATTGAGTTGATGTGATTTCGATCACGAACAACTTAGAACACGATCTGGTGGTTTGAAATCTCCTCGAATGAATGCTTCGTAAGATGAGTTGATTTCTGAGCAGAGTAACAACTTGCTTGGTCGTAGATTTTCACTCGTGTTATCTTCTAGTCTTTGTTCCAAGCTTTTATAGGTATAGAATTTGAAATTCTAACTGTTGGGCTTGATTAGTTTAGCAGTAAGTGTGATTTCACCAATCAAGGATAGTGAATCCCTAATTTGACTCTTCCTGCCTTTTGAAAAGGTTGACTGAATCTTATGTGTATAACAAGCCATGTAGATGGCTTCAGCCCAAAACTTCTTTGGTAATCTGGTTGCATTTAGCATTGTACGAGCTGTTTCCTTTAACAATTTGTTTCGTCTCTCAATTACTCCATTCAGTTGAGGTGTTCTTTTAGCAGATGATTGGTGAGTAATACCCATCTTGTTGCAATATTTCTCAATCTTCTAGTTTAGAAACTCTGTTCCTAGATCTGTCCTGATTGATACAACAGAGGTTTCCTTTTCCATGGTGATCTTGTTGAGGAAATTTGGCAACTTCTCCAATGTTTCCTTCTTCTTGAACAAAAATATGACCCTTGTGAATCTTGATTAATCATCGATAATAACCAGAGTGTACTTTCTTCAATTTATACTTAATGGCTTAACATGGCCAAATAAGTCTAAATGTAGTAACTCTAAAACTCTAGAAGATGAATGAGCTGCTTTGCTGGAGAAGGATGATCTGGTCTGCTTCCCAGCTTGCCATGCCTCACAAATATGATCTTTGTCGTACACTTGATCTGATAATCCTTCAAATAGCTTATCTCTTGCAATCTTGTTGATTGACTTGAAATTGAGATGACTTAGTCGCTTGTGCCACAACCAGCTTTATTTTTAGATTGTCTTGGTGATTAGACATGTCTCGATCTAGTTGGTCCACTACACAACATACAATCTATCCTGCAGTTTCCCGGTAAGAAGAGTTTCATCTCCTTCATTGTTTTTCACAAAACAATTATTAGCATAAAAAACGATCTGATTTCCATTAGCACAAAATTGGCTAACTGAAAACAGATTATGACTAAGACCCTCAACATAAGATACATTGGTGATGGTGCTCTTGCAAATCTTGATATTACTGTTGGGAACCCTTAAATAGTTTGGTTTTGATGATGATCTCTCGAAACACACTTAGTTCCTTTTAGAGTCAAACTGTTCTACCTGTTAACAGATCACTGCATATAAAGTGAATTCTGATAGAGAACAGATTAGGAGATGACTTAGCATGTAAAGGAATTATTCCTATAGAAGTCATTTCTATAATAGTATAGGACGAAGGCCAAGATTTCTCGCCAAGAAGAAATCGATCTGCTGTGACAGACAGCAACCAGATCACCGACCAGATCGATGATCACAGCATAGCACCAGATCAATAGAATCATCAAACCACCAGATAACATCATCCTACACATCATATCCTCTTGCCACGTCAAAATTGAAGTCCATCCAACAAGGTTTGGAAAGAGAATACTCTCAAGCCAATCTCTGAACCAGATTGACACAAGGAAGGAAAGTAACCGTTAGCGATCTGCTTTCCATACTTAGAGGATTGAGTCAACGCTTCTACAAGGCAAGAACATATATGATAGATATCATTGATTGGCATCTACAATCAATCTCACGCCAATCAACAAACGACTAGAATTTTAAATTCAAAGCCTATATATATTTGAAGATCAAGGTCTGGAGAGAGAGACACGCAAGCTACATTGAAAACATACTCTCAAGAAAATCTCTGAACCAGACTAAGAGTTTCAAACAACCTGTGATTCTACATCACACCAATCCAACCTCGATTCAAGTCTGTCTTATCGAGAGAAAGAAGATCACCCTGCTAGCTAGTAGTTTTCTAGTGGTAACGTAGAGGTAATCTGTTGTAAAGGGACACGACCCTTATTTCGTGCATAAGTATCATTCTAGCTTTGACTGGTACTTGTGACTCGTTCTCCACGAGTATAAAGAAGAAGAGTATCCTTGTAGTGGATAATCTGGTCTAGTTTTGATCAGATCATGGACGTAGGGATTTCCCGAACCACGTCAAACAACTGTGTCATTTATCCTTCTGCATATTTGCTTACAGTTTATTATTCTAACTCGCTGCACTATCATATAGTTTGCATCTCTAATCAATCTGTTTTAATCAATCTGGCTAATCTTTAAGGTTTTCAATATAAGAGCACTCACTAAATCCACCATATTTCCACGCACACACAATACTTAGAAAATAATAAGATCACACTTATTATTGTCTAAGTGTCTACACTAGAGAGCCATCTGTCTGGACTAATCTGGGATCGATCTGTTGATCAATCTGGTTAGTCATCTGCCGAGCAATTTCTTATTTAAAGAATAGCTTGAACTCTCTAATAAACAACCAAGTAAACTGAAAAGTTTGTATTTGGTGTATTCCCTCCCCATACACCAAACCTTGCTCTTTCGGGACCAACAAGTGGTATAAGAGGGGTGGTTCAAACGACCATTGTTTCTGCTTCACAGGGATAAAACCTGCGTGGTCAACTTGAATAGATCTAGGAAAACCTATCTTTCATTCACGTGCATACTATCTGCTATGGAATCATCTGTTGTTAGGGCTTGTGAAGAATTCTCCATCCAAGGATATAGAGAATGGAGTTTCAGAATCAAAACTGCACTCAAAGCCCATCACTATCTGTAGCACCTCAAAATACTGTAGCTGTAATTAAAGTTTGATTAAACCTTAATTAGGGCATTGCATCCTTAAGAGATAATATTTATGAGATTAAGAAAATCTTGAGAGATTTATTATATAATTTAGAAGAAAGAATTTTGATTATTTTGTTAAGAAAGAAAATGGAATTTATTAACTGAAAATATAAAGAATGCAGGAATGTAAAGCACACAGTTGTTTAACATGGTTCGGGAAATCCCTACGTCCACGATCTGGTCAAAACTAGACCAGATTATCCACTACTAGGATACTCTGCTTCTTTATACTCGTGGAGA
>JAPKLX010003279.1:999-11379 GCA_026898415.1 Leonotis leonurus | reverse complement strand
AAACAGTCAAGTAAACTGAAAAGTTTGCATTTGGTGTATTCCCCCCCCCATACACCAAACCTTGCTCTTTCGGGACCAACAAGTGGTATCAGAGGAGTGGTTCAAACTGACCATTGTTTTGTTTCACAAGGTTAATACCTGCGTGGTCTACTTGAATAGATCTAGAAAATCTTTTTATCATCTGCATCCTATCTGTCATTATGGAATCATCTGTTATCAGGGCATGCGAAGAATTCTCCATCCAAGGTTACAGAGAGTGGAGTTTTAGAATCAAGATGTGTCTCAAAGCTCATCACTGCTTGATGTGGATGGTAATTGAGGAAGGACCTCTAGCCATTACTGAAGAAACTACTCGCATTACTGAGACAGGAGGAGTTAAAGAAACTGTACTAAAAGATCCCAGAAAGTACACCTCAGAAGAAAGAAGAGAAGCAAATCTAGATGATTTTGCTAAAGGAGTTATTTCCAGTACTGTAAAAGGAGTCCATCTGGCTAAGATCCAAGATCTTGATACAGCCAAAGAAATGTGGGAAGCCTTGAGAAATCTCAGTCTAGGATCCGAAGCAATGATCGAGAACAAACTATCTCTAGCATGTAACAAGTTCGATGAATTCAAGATGAAACCTGGAGAAACCATTGAACAAATGAAGAATAGGTTCACTGAAGTACTACTGGAAGTATCTGCCTTCAAGAAGGATAAGTACACACAGAGAGAGAAGAATCTCAAGATTCTTAGAGCCTTACCACCAAGCTGGGAAATCTATTCAGCTATGCAACCTCTACGTGCTGACTTCAATGATCTGTCTGTAGAAGCACTCTTTGATCATCTGGCTGTCCATGAATGTGATATCAGAAGGATACATGGACCAGATCACTCCTCCAGCAAGAAGAGTGAAAATAGCACCAAGAAGGAGAAAGAGACTGCCTTCAAAGCGAAGTGCAAAACAGATGATTCAACATCATCTGCTGCATCAGAAGAAGGAGGATATGATAAGTTACTGAAAGAATTCTCACTGATTGCTAAGAGAATGGACAAGATGGAAGTCAGATCAAGAAAGTATCGAAGGTTCTACAAAGACAACAAAAGTAGATACCAGAAGAACAAAGAAGCAGAACGATCTGATGACAAAATAGAAAGTAGAGGTAATGGTAAAATCACTAATCCTAATGACTATACTTGCTATGGTTGTGGAAGAACAGGTCACTTCAAAACAGACTGTCCTGACCTATCCAAAAGCCAAAGAGAAGAACTACGAGCTAAGAGGGACAGAAAGCTAAAAGCTCAACGTAAAGCCATGATAGCAGAAGAAGAAGAAGAAGATTCCAGCTCAAGCCATCTATCTGATAGTTCAACAGAAGATGATGAAGCATTCTTTGCCAAAGAAGAAGAAGACTGGGATGAATGCTTTGCAGGACTAGATAACGGTCTAGATGATGTAGAGGTACAATCCTGCAACTCTAACTCCTCAAATAATACTGATCTGGAACAGGAAATAGTAGATCAAGATGAATACTCTTGAGATGAAGTCAATGACATGTTCAAAAGCTACTCGAGCATCAAGAGATTATTCAAAGAAGTAGTTGAAGAAAATGAAAGGATGAAGAAAACAGAACAGATACTAAGTACTGCTAACACACAGTTCGTTGTTAAAATTGCTGATCTGGAAGAACAGATTAAAGGAAAAGACAATGAAATTCATTCGCTGAATTCTAAGGTCAAAGATCTCATTACAAGAAACAATGTTGCTGAAGAGAAGATCAAGAAAGGAAAAGAAATGATCTACAAGAGTGATGAACGAGCTAAACTGCTAATTAACATGCAGCAAAAGGGTACATCTGGAATAGGATATCCAGGTCATTCAGATAAATCCTCGTGTATCATAAAATTTGTACCAGAAAGGAAACAGATACCAGATCAAGTGATAAATCTTAAGAACAAGAAAGAACATCCACAGAAGATGATGGTGAAACAGACTGGAAACAGACAGTACCATCATACAAGAGAACAACCAGCAGATTATACAGAAACAGAAAGGGTTCACAAGAAGAATGTCAACAGGACAGCACCTACTAACAAAGGATTAAAGAAGGATGGAATAAAAAGATATCATCCATCTATATATCACTCTGTGTCAAAAGTAGATAATAATGGAAATATTATTACTTGTTATATTGCTGTCCCCAACCCAAAAATGTTCTGGATTCGAAAGGGAACATTTGCTAATAACCAAGCACCCAGATATTGAAGGGTAGCTAAGTGTACTTAATTGCAGGATCAGAAGACTGCAAGAAGGTACAAGGTAGCAAAAGGAGCAATCTGGATCATAGATAGTGGCTGTTCAAAACACATGACATGTGACAAGAACCTACTATCAGACTACATAGAGAAACCAGGACCTCATGTCACTTTTGGATGTAATTCAAAAGGATATACCAGAGGATATGGAAACATAAAAGTTGGCAAGACCACCATCTCAAATGCTTCATATGTTGAAGGTCTCAGCCACAATCTATTCTCTGTAAGTCAGTTCTGTACCAATGGTAATCAGATTGTTTTCAATGCTAACAATTGTTTGGTGAAGAACAAGGAAGGAGATGAGGTACTCCTTACCGGTATACTGCAGGATAGATTATATATTGTGCAATGGGACAACCAGATAGAGACCTGTCTGGTCACTAAGACAGTATCAGAAACTAGTTGGCTGTGGCATAAACGATTAAGCCATCTCAATTTCAAATCAATCAATAAGATTGCACGAGAGGAACTAGTTGAAGGACTACCAGATTAAATATATGACAAGAATCACATCTGTGAAGCATGTCAAGCTGGAAAGCAAACCAGAACATCTTTTTCAAGCAAATCTGCCCAGAGCTCAACCAGAATACTAGAGTTACTACATTTAGACTTATTTGGTCCCGTTAAACCATTAAGTATAAATGGTAGAAAATATACTCTGGTCATCATTGATGATTATTCAAGATTTACTTGGGTAATATTCTTGTATAAGAAGAAAGAAACTCTGGAGAAGCTGCCAAACTTTCTCAACAAGATCACCAAGAAAAAGGAAGTTTCTGTTACCACCATCAGAACAGATCGTGGAACAGAATTTCTAAACCAGAAAGTTGAGGAATACTGCAACCAGAAGGGAATCACTCACCAGACATCTGCTGCTAGAACTCCTCAACAGAATGGAGTAGTTGAGAGAAGAAACAAATCATTAAAAGAAGCAGCTCGTACTATGCTCAATGCAACCAGATTGCCAAAGAAATTTTGGGCAGAAGCCATCTATACAGCGTGCTACACCCAGAACAGATCAGCTGTTACCATCAGACATGGGAAGACACCCTACGAAATATGGAACAACAGAAAACCCAGGATTCATTACTTTCGCTCTTTTGGCTGTCTGTGTTACATTCACAATAATGGGAAATCTCAGTTGAAAACCTTTGATAGCAAAGCTGATCCAGGAATATTCTTAGGATATTCTGATGTTAGCAAAGCTTATAGGGTTTTTAACAAGAGGACTCACATTGTGGAAGTAACACCTCATATTGTTTTTGATGAATCTGTTATTAGTGACAGAGACCTAGATGTTGATCAAACACAAGACCAGAACAAAAACCAGAAAGCAAAAGGGATTCTGTTAGAAGATATTCTAATCTGGAATACATCAGAAGAGAATGAAGTTGAAGTTCCAAACAGTGCTGAAGCAGTAAGCTTGCAGCAAGGGGGAACAGAACAGACAACCTTAACTACACCAGAAGACAATCAGCCAGAAGGAGGAAACAATACTAATGAGCCAGAACCAGATCAACCCGAAGAATCAAGAGATTCAAATGGTTGGAATAATGATCAAGAGGAACCAGAAACTGAAAATCCTTTTCAAACATCTCATCCAGAATTTGAGGACCCAGCAAATGAACCAGAACCTGAGATATCAGAAGAAGAGATATCTAGCAGAAAGAAATGGATTCAAGAAAACCATCCTTCTGAACAGATTGTTGGAAACCCAACAGATAGAGTGAGAACTAGAAGAATGCATGGAGAAAGTGCACTTCTCAGTTGTTATTTATCACATGCTGAACCCTCTGACACTTATGAAGCACTTAGAGATGCAGACTGGGTCATAGCTATGCAAGAAGAACTCAATGAGTTCAAAAGAAACCAAGTCTGGTATATGGTAGACAGACCAAAACATCAAGGGGTGATAGGTGTAAAATGGGTATTCAAAAACAAACGAGATGAGAATGGAGAAGTAGTCAGAAACAAGGCTAGACTAGTTGCAAAGGGATACAATCAACAGGAAGGTATCGACTTTGATGAGACCTTTGCACCAGTGGCCAGATTGGAAGCAATTAGGCTATTTTTAGCATATGCTGCATACAAGAGATTCAAAGTATACCAGATGGATGTTAAAAGTGCATTCCTTAATGGCATACTTGAAGAAGAAGTGTATGTTGAACAACCACCTGGTTTTGAAGAAGAGAATCCTGACCAGAGAGTATATAGACTAGCTAAAGCTGTCTATGGTTTGAAACAGGCACCCAGAGCGTGGTATGAAACATTATCAACATTCTTACTGGAATCAGGCTTCAGAAGAGGTTCTGTTGACAAGACACTGTTTGTCATCAAAGTCAAAGAACATATTCTGTTGGTCCAGATATATGTCGATGAAATAATTTTTGGATCACAATCTCCCTATCTGTGTGACAAATTTGCAGAACTAATGAAGAACAAATACCAAATGTCCATGATGGGTGAGATGAATTTCTTTTTAGGTCTGCAGGTAAAGCAACTACCAGATGGTATCTTTGTTAATCATGCAAAGTACATCAACGATCTGCTAGTCAAATTTGGAATGAAAGACAGCAGAGAGGTTAAAATTCCAATGCAATCCAACGGGAAGATAGATCCAGACCCAGAAGGAAAACCAGCTAACATCACACAATATAGAGGGATCATTGGATCACTATTATATCTCACAGCAAGTCATCCAGATATCACATATGCAGTTGGAGTATGCGCTAGATACCAAGCCAACCCTAAAGAATCACATATGGAAGCTGCCAAAAGGATACTTAGATATCTTAAAGGAACAACTAACATTGGTCTCTGGTATCCACAAGATGATAACTTTGAGCTTACAGGTTATTCTGATTCAGATTATGCAGGATGCAAACTGGACAGAAAGTCTACCTCTGGGACGTGTCAATTCCTTGGAAACAAGTTGATATCTTGGTTTTCAAAGAAACAGACATCTGTTGCTACATCAACCACAGAAGCAGAATATATGGCTGCTGGAAGCTGTTGTGCACAGATACTATGGTTGAAACAGCAACTAAGAGATTATGAGATTGATGTAAAGGAGATACCTATATTCTGTGACAGCTCAAGTGCTATAGCTATAACACAGAATCCAGTACTCCACACAAGATGCAAACATGTCGATGTGAGACATCATTTTATTAGAGATCATGTAGAAAGAAAGCACATCAAGATCGAGAAGATTCATACAGACATCCAACGTGCTGATATCTTAACTAAAGCACTACCAGAAGAAAGATTTAAAATGCTGTGTGGAAAACTTGGACTACTCAATCTGGATGAAGAACACCAGAAGGCTATCAGATAGTCAATACCAGCAAGCTACTAGATAGCTAACACCAGAAAGCTACCAGAAAGCTAACACCAGAAGGCTACCAGATAGTCACCAGAATGTTAACTACAAGAGTGACAGAAAGCTCAGTTGAAATAAAATACACGTGGCATAATTTTCTCTATAAATTGACGAAAAAGCCATGTGAAAATTATTTATTAAATGCTAAGTCAAGGGGGAACTTTTAAAGCGTCAAGATAAAAGACGTCACTTTCCTAGGTTACAGGACTGTAAAAGATATTTCTTCCCTAGATTTACTAAATCTTCTATTTTCGTCATGATTAGCACAACTTTGGAAACTGGGATCGAGGAAATCCCTGCAAGAAACAGGAAAAGGAAAGTTGCCAAAAGTAAGAGATACGCACACGCTTGCATATAGACCCTAGGATCTAGAGCGTCCATCTCACGCAAGGAAAGGCGGCAAAACAATCTTAGAAGCGGGAAAATCTAAAAAGGGAGAAAATTTTCCAACTCTTCAAATTACTTACAGTTTTATTATCGTTTAATTATCTGTTGTTATATATATGCGATATCCTTCTCTAAACTGTTCATCTTCACTCTTATTGCACTGAGCACTTCTCAAAATTTCTAAGCACTTAAGTTTTCTCCCAAACTTCTGCAAATCTCTTCTCAAACATCTTCGCGTTTGACTATGGCACCCCAATCATCTCTATTTCTTCAACATGTGTCTGAGGTTCAGAGGTTTCTTTCACCTGAACCGTATGCTGTTCTTGAAACCCATGGTTTTCGAAAACTCGAGGAAATCTTTGCCTTGGTTTCACGCTGCAAAGGTTTTCAGTTTATCCAAACTTCTTTTATACCTGCATCTTAATTGCATATTCTGTAACTCGTTGTCCTATGAACTGCTATTATTACCGTTGTTGTGCAATATTTATTATTGTTCATATGGACTGATGAATATGTATATACTTGTGCGAATGTTCTTTTGATGTAAGGTTTCTGCAACATTGTCACCTCGCATCCTAAGATGTTTTTGGCAAAACAAGTAGCTTCCTTTTATCTGACATGGCAGAACGACAAACATGGCTTTGAAGCTAATGTTTTGATGCCGATTGGGGACCGGACAAGCAAGACTCCCTACAACGTGATAGAGATGATCAACCAGGCTTATAGGTTGAAGGATGAAGGACTGAGTTTGGATGATATCACTCCTGCACAATTACAAGAAGCTGTTGAGATCATGATGGTGATTCCTGTCTCCTACACTGGAAGGATGTTCCAGAGATCTCTGCTTCAACCTGGATACAAGTTGCTACTGGAATTGGTACATAGGATTTTTCTCAATCACAGCGGGACTTATGATCAGGTGACCCCTGAGAAGTTCAGAATCCTCACAGCTGTTGTTCTCAACCTACGAGTCAACTGGAGCAGAATTCTGTTTGAACTAATGGCCAAGGAAGCAAAGTTGGTTACTTATACCAAAGACAGCCGAGGCAGAGGAACTTCGGTGGAAGTTAGGAGGAATCTGCGACACTCCACAAAGATCAGCCTGATGATTGAAAGATTTTTCAAACAGAAAGTCTGGGATGACGCTGAGGAATACAACATCAATCACTCCATTCCCAAGGACCAACACCAGCTGGAGATGTCATTGGGACTGGCGCCTCAATTTTTCAACAAGATTCCAGACGAAGTGCATAGAGTTGCAGCACTGGAAGTCGGTAGTTCCAACCCTGCATGGGTTCCACCTACTAAAGGTGTGGAGAAGAAGAAGGAGAAGGTAGTCAAAGAAAAGGCAGCACGTAAGCGAGGAAGTTCTGTTGAGACAGAAACTTCTGCTTCCCTGCCAAAACAAAAGAAAAGGAGACTCCAGAAAGTGCAAGAGCCCTCTTCACCACCAGCACAAACAACAGAACAATCAGATATGCCAGCACACACAGAACAAGAAACAGAAGCACCACAAGCAACAACAGAACAACCAGAAACTCCAACAGCAGAGGTTCAACCAGAAACAAGTCATCCGGAGAAAGATTTTTCTCCTGCCAGAACAGCTACTCCTTCTCCAAGCAGAATGGAAAGGATAAGTGAAGAAGAAGAGGAAGGAGACTCCGCTGATGAGGAGGAAGAGAAGAAGCGACAGGCAGAAAGTGTGATCAATCTGCTTGAGAATGAAGCAGAACACTCAGTGCTGCAAGACTTTCCTGGTATTCAATCCTTACCAGAGAGTTTGAATGCAGCAAAGCGCGTCAAAATTTACTTGCTGGTCAAGGACAGCGAGTATTACATTTTTGATGCACTGCTCCAGATCAAGTCAATTGCTGAACTGAAGAAGGAAGAGGCCACACTTCTCCATCTACTCCAAGTCTCCACAGTTCATGAAGTGAGAGCAGAATACCAACCACTTATTTCTGGCCTCATGAAACAGGAGGCAGCAGCACTGAAGATTGACCTGTCTTCACCACACTCTGAACAACCCCAACAACATCAACAACCTGAACAGGGAGAACCTTCAACAAGACAGTCTCCCAAGAAAACACCTATCATTGACCTGGATTCTGGTGATGACGAACCAGTAGGTCAACACATTGGCGGAGAACCCAGCGATGAAATCTACACACATGGTGCTGCACAGAAGCTGAAGAAACATGTTAACTTCTACACCATGGAAGAACTTTTGGAACGAGAGCCCAACACATTCAACAATTATCAACTCGACAATCTCATCACTCTGCGAGTTGAAGACCACATGACTGATGTGTGCAACTCGATTCAAGAAAAAGCAACACAGATACTCACTGACTTCAACCAACACCAGAAAGAGTACGTTAATGACATGGATGAAGACATCAGAAGAAAACTCCGCACAGTCAGGAAGGAGCTTGACAAGAAAATTGATGATGATAGAGTGGCAAATGAAACAGGACAAGCCAAAATTAACCTTCGCCTGACTGGCATAGAAGGAAAAGCTGAAAAGGCCACTGAACTGATAGCTGATCTTCTGGCCAAACAACAAGAAACCATTGATGCTGCTGTCACACAGAAAGGCATTCAACTTGCTGCTCAACTAAAGGAACATGCTGACTTAGCCATCCACGCTCAATTCGCACAGTTCGAAAATGAAAAATTTGTGGAGCTGATGCAGGCACATCAACAGGATGTTTTGAATGACCTCCTGTACCCGAACCCGGAAGAATTTGAGACCCAGAACAACCGCCTAACTGCTGTAGAAGAGCTTCAGGAGACTTATGACAAAACTTTGTCTACTATGAACAGCAGGTTAGAGCAAAAACTTGATGCCTCCAACCAGACCATCAATTTCCTGCTTGGATTCAAAGCAGAGGCTGAGGACAAGATGAAGCACTTGAATGAAGAAATTGCTTCTATGCGCACACTCCTGGCTACCCTCTTTGATGATGTCAAAAAGGGGGAAATATCAGCCAGCAAGGGAGGCAAAGAAGGCATACGCAGCAAGGAAGTACCAGAAGCAACAGATGCTGGAACAGAAACACCAGCAGCCCAACCTAGACCAATCACACCTCCAAGACCTGATCCAACCCTACTGGGATCAGAACAGGTCCAACCTGCGCCTACACTTCAGAAACCAGACAGAGGCAAGAAGCCTATAGATGAAGGGGACCAGATAGCAGAGTTGCTGCTTTTTGGAGTGAGCATGGATCAAGCCTGTGATCCAGTGTTCAGAGCGCAGTTCTACAAAGAACAGGCAGAGAGGGAGAGAAAACTGGCTGCCCAGGAGGCTAAAGACAAATCTTTTCAAACTCCCTTCTCCTCGCCTTCATCTGCTGAACGCTCACAGCAACAATCATCTGCTTCGACCACCCAGCCCAAGAAGAAAAAGAAGAAACCATTCTCCTAGAACCTATCCCTGCAAAAGAAGACACCAACTGATGCATGGGTTCCAGAGAATGATCAAACTGACTGGGAAAAGGTCAAACAAGGCTTCATACTGAACAGATACTTTTTGAAAGAGCCTACATATTCTGAATCTACCCCAGATGAAGACTTTAATCGATACTTGGAGAATTTCAGTGATCAAGGGCTTATTCAAAAAATCAGAACAGCAGCAGCAGACGCCAAAATCCAGCTGAAGGCACCAGAAAAGGAATTCATGATCTGCCCAACAATTCCAGGCAGTAATCTCCCAGACAAGACATACATACTGAATTACATCAATCAACTGGCAAAGATTAAAGGCTACAAGATCGATAACCACGATCCAAATTATGCCCGGGTGAGAGATGGTATATACGAAAGCATCCAGCTAGTGTCTGATGTACAGAGGGAGAAAATGAAGAAGGGAGGTGCAGCAAGATGGTTTTCCTAGATAGATTTTATTTTCTATCTTTTATCTTTTTTCTGCTATCTCTGCTGATCTTTTGTACTCATCAATTCATATATCAATGAATTTGAAGTTCTCTTATCTTTCTGATGTTTACTGTTATTTAACTTAAATAACAAATAACCTATCTGTCCAGAACATGATACAAGTTACATTGTGTTCACTGACTAAGTGTGGTTTTGACATCATCAAAAAGGGGGAAATTGTTGGGAACCCCATAAAATATTCTGAGTTTTGATGATGCTCTTACAAAACACACTTGGTATTATACATGTTCTGTACCTTTCTTTTTGGTTTCAGCAAACCAGATAGTCGAAGCTCGTTCAACCAGAAAGATAGAAGTTGTCTCAGTCAGAAATCAAAACCAGCAAGTCTCAAGACAGAATGCTAAACCAGAGAGACTCA
>JAPKLX010001280.1:0-15220 GCA_026898415.1 Leonotis leonurus | reverse complement strand
AGTGAAGATGGGTGAGCATACTATCTGTTGATGAGAACAGATAGTGATGACCAGAAAGCATACTATCTGTTGGTGAAACAGATAGTGATGTTTACAATCTGTTGGTGGAAACAGATAGTGGTATATACTTGGAGGGCAATCAAGCTGCTGAGTTTTTAGCGGGGGCAGCCCGCTGCTGCAAGGAGCTGGAGCAGATCGATCACAGATCGATTTCTGATAAGCAGATCGACTATCTGCTGATAAGCAGATAGTAAATTATGAAGTATCACTATCTGTTGGTAGAAAACAGGTAGTGGTATATAGCGGAGGTAAAACAGATCGGTTCACCAAGAAGGAGTAGCTCGCTGCTGTGAAGTCCAAGCGGGAGCAGCCCGCTGCTGTGCCTTGGCGATAGAGCAGATCATTTTGGAGAGGGCAGATCGTTATGGAGCCACTCAACCAGATCGTTTACTTAGCGGGGCAGCTCGCTGCTTAACAAAGAGAAGGACAGCGAAGGAGAGACAGCGAGTGGAGAGACAGCTCGCTGTGAGAGACAGCGAAGGAGAAACAGCGAGTGGAGAGACAGCTCGCTGCCGAGAGACAGCGAGAGGAGAGACAGCGAGAGAAAGAGGAGACAGCGAGAGAAGAGACAGCGAGAGGAGAGACAGCGAGAGAAAGAGGAGACAGCGAGAGAAGAGACAGCGAGAGGAGAGACAGCGAGAGGCAGCGAGAGATAGAGACAGCGCGAGGGTCATGGGCCGGGTTAACGGGTCAATAACTAAATGGACTAGGCTTCATAATAAATCATTTGGGCTAAAGATTTAATTGATTGATTGGGCCACTTAATTATGTAGACGGGTTAAACCAATTTATGTCGTAGATTAAATGAATTACGTAGGTGGATTATGAATAATCCTATTAGATGGAAATTACCTATGTATTTAGACCAAGCCCAAGAAGTAGGATATTTATATAATCTTATTAATTGATTTAATTACGAATCATCCTAAGATGTATATATTAGCTAGGTATTCTAATCTATGAAAGACTTATAGATATTCTGAGTTATGAATCGAGATATTAATTTAGAAATGTCCCTAGTACATTACCCAATAAATATTTATCCTCAAATTACACGATGACTTAGAAATCACCGAATGATTTATCTAGAAATACAGCTCCTAGACTTATGTTCTAGCCGATCTTTAAGGATCGAGACTAAATCCTCATGATAGCCGAGGATAGTAACTCCTTACCTTTAGAATTTATATGATATGCTCGAGTAATATATCTCACCAGAGATTTATATGAAAGGTTTCGACGAGAGGTCGGATCCGCATCACGAGAACAAGGCAAACACCAATCAAGACCATTCAAGTAGGCTTTTCTTACCCTATGAAAATATATGTGTGTATGCTTTCAAATGAAATGAGATATTTTCAAAAGCACTGTCTTGCCAGAAATGTTTTTGATTTATGTATGATACCTATCTGTTATATGATAATCGAATTCGGGTTCCAGTGGGTTAGCGTCTCCACTCGAACTAGTGTACACAAAGGACCGTGAGTCATCTAGATGTTGACCGGTCGAGTGTCTGTGGGAAGTGGCCACTTCCCCGGCACATAGAACTTCAGATATGGTTGAATACAAAGAACTAGGACTGCAGTCAATTAGAACTTTCTCAAAAAAGTGATTTTGTGAACATAGGTGCTTTAGAGACAAAATCCCTATGTTTCACTTGAATGGCTTGGCAGTTATATATGTATGTGTGCGATTTCGGCACGTGTCTACTGAGTACATTTTGTACTCAGCCCTGCATGTATTTCTAAACGTGCAGGATAAGAATGAAGAAGGCGTGGGTGCTTGTCGTGCTTTTGTCGGACTCCATAGTAGCTGACTCTTGGGGGTTCTGCGTGTCTTCATACACGTAGGATTTCGTTATGCGATCCTGAAAGTTCCGCTGCTAGACCTTATGTAGTAGACCGAGACTAAACTCCGTATTCTGTTATGAAATGTAATGAGCTTATGACTCTGACTTCCCGATTTTTACGGGTTTGGTCCTTATTTCTATGTTATGAAATGAATGATTACCTTCTTCTCTTGTCAATTATTCATTTCGTTGGTCATGTTCCCGGCTTTACTAGAATTAGTAGGAAGCGGGCGTGACATCTTCTCTGTCTTCAAACCCTATTCATGATAACAAAAACCAAAATCAGTCAAGAATCAACCATTAATGTTTATCATGATCTACCATAATAAATGAAACTTAATCTAAAGAATTTTTCCAACCTACAGAACATCATATTATCTGCGTTTTCAAGACAATCTGATTTAAATCCTAGTACGCATTAGGATAGGGATCAAAATTGTGAAGAAACCGGGGTTAAGTAAAATACATTCATAAAGGATAAATTGGTGCTATTGCCCATAATATACCTCGGTATCTGGATCTTTTAGCTTCAGTAAAGCCTCTGCAACAACAATATGGCATAGATCACATGTGTCTAGGCATAGATCACCTTTTGGCAGAAATCATCAGCCTCCACTGAGGAAACCTCTAAGAAAAATAGAGGAGCATAATAGTCCACCAAAATAATGCACTGAGGAAGAAAATTACAGAGATAAGTTTCATAATAGAAATATTAAAGAAATAAAGAAACATATTCTGCTCAACAAACTAGTTACTGCAGGAACTTCAACTTAAGACAAATAAAGTTCCTAACTTTTTTTTCAAGTGTACAATCTTTATAACCATTTTCTACTCATAGAACCAAATCATTTGACATTTCAAAGGCTGTGAATATACAAGCGTTTTGCCTATAATAAATGGGCTATTGACAAGATAGGAAAATTCAACATATTACAAAACTTTCTACTTCAGCAGAAAATCATGTTCAACGTACACTCGTATTACCTGCTGCTTGAAGGAAGGTATCTTAGAGCAGGAGTTGTGAAGAATGGTAATGATCTCTGCTTGGGTTTTATTCAGTGTAAGGTAATCGAGAGCATCAGAGGCAAACTCTTCACACAATGAACATAAATTTTATTGGCAGGAAGTCCAACTCACATTCTGTCTCAAGATGAACTCGTGCTACCTAATAAGTCAAATGTTACGACATCCAAGCAACTTTTAGAAGGAAAACAAAAACCATATAAAACAGCCTGGGTGTTTGGAAGATAAACAGCACGTCTTTACCAATTGAAGACACCATTCTTTAGTAAAACAGCAGAAAAATTCCAGAGCATAAAAAGATTGCTTACTCTTTAAACTCCAAAAATCCTTTCCAATCTCACAGCTTGCTGCATTCAAATGCGAAGGACACAATAAGCAAGGTGAAAGTCCTGGTAGAAGATCAGGTGGAGTAGAAAAAATGATAAACTCCCTCTGTCAAACTATTACTGTGAATTGGAGTAGAAAAAACTGATAAACTCTCTCTGTCAAACCGTAACCATCAATTGGAGTAGAAAACTTATAAACTCCCTCTGTCAAACTGTAACTCAAGCATTTGTTACATATTTCTCTAAGCAAGCAACAGTCGAAAACAGATTATTTTTACACCCAAAATTTCCTTGCTTAATTGAAACTGAAACTTCACAAAGTCAAGTAATAAGCAATTTACTGAACCTGCCATATCTTGGTATTTAAGTCACAACTGTCATCACGAGGATCAGATTCATGCACCATTTTCAGAGTTGTGACCATATAAAATCCCGTGGACATAACATGTGAGACGAACAAAGGAAGGTCTACCTTTGAAATCAAAACCACATATTGGCAGAGTTTCACAACCAGGTATCGTACTAGTTAGAGAAATAAGTTTGGGACAAAAGGAGTATACATCTAAGATGCTAGACTGTATAGTAAGTAGGTAAATCCCAAAGTTCCAATACAATACCTTAAGGTAAAGAAATTGTGCTACACCACAAGTCAGAAATTAACATGTACACCATACAACTAAAGTACACCAAGAAATGGAAATGAAGAAGAATTAAAAAGTATTGTGAAAAAACAAATTTGGAGAACATTTTGAAACATACTTGAACTTTGTCGTTGCTAGTTCCAACAGCAAGATGTGTGTTGCGTTGAGCCCATCCGACAGAACAAACACTATCATCAGATCCTAAATCACACAACTTCACTACCTGCATACACGTGCAAATAAATAAATAAACTCATCATTCATGAAGCCAATCCCAACAATGATATAAAGAGCAAATTCTTTACCTTGCTGCTAGAAGCATGCCACAAGTAAACACAATTTTCCAATCCCACGGCCAGCACATTATGAGAAGACCAATCGACAAGGTTAAGATAAAAATCATCTTGCAAAGCAGGTGCATCCAGAAACTATATAATATGACAATAAATCAAGCAATTCAAATTGCAAGCACACTAACAAAACAAGAATAATCAAATTCACCATTGCAGTTGTCTAGAAAACACCGAGGTTAAAAATATACTCAACCATAACTCAAGTCCCAATTCAACACAACCACACACACCTTAAGAGTGTAGAAACCAAATGCACTACATTTTTAAAGGCAAAGTGTTCATGAAAGCACCAAGCAAACCAAAGTGATAAGAAAACCATATTAGGTAAGAAAGTTAAAAAAAAAACAAATATAGGTGTAAATTTAAGCCAAAAACATATAAATCGAGACCTCCAAAATGAAGAATTGCAGCTATTTCAACTAATCAATCAGAAAACGTTGAAGGGGAAAACATCTAAAAGGGAAAGAAATGACCTTCACCATTATCATTGTCTAGAAAACTCAGAGGTAACAAATCTACTCAACCATAACCAAAACTACAGTTCAACACAGAGGACCAATCACACACATCTCAAGAGCATAGAAAACCAAATGCAACGTAAATTGTTCATGAATCACAAACTATGGAACCATAAGAACACCATCTTACCAAAAAATAAAAAAGTAAAAAATTGCATAAAAGCCAAAACTTACTAACCAGAACTCCAAAAATTGCTTTTTTTTTCCACTTTCTCCTTACAACATATTGGTTCACTGTAATCTTGATTGTAGAAAGAGTATAATAACAGCTATAATTAGTCAAATAGAAGAGGAAATATGTGGTATAAAAAGCAGAAGATAAAGAAAACGAAAGATTAGAAATAAATCACATTGGTAATTGCAATAAAAAAATTATAAGTGAGAAATAAAAATTGTCACTTACGATTCATTGGGAAACTTTGCAAGAACACCATCAGATGGTATTGATCCCACCAGAAAATTTGTATATGCGTTGCTTCAAACATCATAAAATATATTGAGTTAGAAGAAAAAAGATTATACAATAATATTGTAACTTCGCAAGGTAACATGTTACTCACAAGCTCGAGAGCTGGCTTAACTTCCCAAGTGAAGCCGGAATGCTTCCACTGAGAGAGTTGCTTGAAAGATCTCTGAAAGATATAAATTAAAAATTAACAAATAAACATGAAAATGGTTTAAGGGATGAAATTCTAGCTCGGAGAGAAATTCAAAAATTTCTTAACATAATAAATTTATTGGTTGTACTCTGTAAATTTGACAGATATAGTTAATGAACACAAAAACCCTCTTGTTAGACAGCTAGAGGAAGAGAGAGTCATAAGTGTAAACTAATGACACTACGAGAGAAACTGAAAGCAAATCTATAGGCTGAAGACTACAGCAAGGAAATGAAGCTCTTAGAGTAGAGGAAGTGTGTATAATATCACATTAATTCTCAGTTTTCATTATCAGCGAAAGGCCAGGCTGAGAAGACTAATGATAACACTGGTTTAATACTTGGAGATAATATTATTAGCCACTCACTTGGAATGGTTCTTCATAAGCTTTTTGTGTTCACGGAAAAACAACATTAACAATCAACCAATCAAGAATCTCATTTAAACTGGAACTCAAATCATAGAGATAAACTACATAGTAGACGGCATGTCATAAACTATTGGAACTTCAAATCATATTGCCTACTTTATTGAGTCAGCAAATAGATATATGAGCAAAAGCTAGAGTTATAGCTAAGATAGGAAAGTCAAGACTGTAGCTTGACTTAAAGTCTTAAAGATCAGCCAAAGGTAGTAAGGTAAAGGTTGGTTATCAAACTGCATAATTACAGTAAGCAGAAGCTAATGCCTTCCAGTTATATGGGGAAACTTAGTCATCTATACATGCTTCCTTGATTCAATTGCAAAAGCAAATATAGATCAGATAAATCACCTGCAATCTAATTGGCTTCACACTAAGCATCACAAGCCTTTCAAACAGAGATTGGGCCAGACCAGCCCGTGCAGCTTTCTTGCACATAATAACTGGACCAAGCTGACAGTGATCTCCCACTAGAATAACCTGCAACAATCTTGTTACTAAAAGAAAGCAATTAACCGTGTAACAATACTAAATAGTAAAGCACTAGCACTAGCTCCAATCTTGTTACTAAAAGAAAGCAATTAACCGTGCAACCACATGTAACATCAGTCATATATACCTAAAACTAACTTTATTAATGGTCTTTCCTTTTGTCTCATAACCATTAATTAACCAAATCATATTCATCTCAGATCCTCAATCAGCGTAGAACATAGAATTGCTATGTAAAGAAGTCACCTTGACAAATATTTCAATAAATCACAAAGCAAAGCTGTCACAGCCCAATTTCTTAACCCTTTCTTAGTCAAGAGATTAGGCCATGACTTAAATAACTTGGAAGAAACTCTAGCAATTTATGTTTAATACAAAGGAACTCAAATTAACTTTCGCGGAAAACAGGGCAGGGCGGACACATCAACTTCGAAAGCTCATAACTTTCTCATCTGAGCTCCGAATTAAGATCCGAAAGAACCATTGGAAAGGTATCGAAAAGATCTTTAAAATGACACTAAATTCAGAAAATTCGGACTTATGAAACTCACGAAAAAGGGGGTTCAACGAGATGCCCTGTTTCTAGCAAATTCAAAGTTTGTACAATTTATGAACTTGGAGTTCCCAATCTACCAAAGATCAACTCAAACAACCATGAAAGAGACATAGAACATGATAATCCGCAAAGGAAAGTACCACCATGGGTAACAAAGGCTAACCCAATACAAAGATACCAAATACTCAAGTGACAACAAAACCAAGGATCGCAACGGAAGAAATAATTGAGCTACATGTATGACGACATATAACTCAACTTACACAATATCCAATATCAGTCAACAAGACAATCTAGGATTTACTCAACAGTTCATATGACATAACAACTACAGTGTTCAAATCCATCGCCATCTCCAGCTCAACCTGCACGTTAAGAAAAACATGCAGGGCGTGAGTACATAAAGCACTCAGTGGACACATGCCAAAACATTTAAATCTTGCTCATAGAGCTAAAATATTGACTTGCCAAATCTTTCTTTTCTGAAAATAATGTAACTGAATATGCATAAAATGTGTCTGCAGACATAAATCTGAAATCTGAAATACCATATCTACGCACTTCTTGTGTTGAAAGGTAGGCCTCCCCTTCAACACTATGACCGGCCGATCCGCTCACCGGCTCACGGTCACATATGTGTACACAAACCCTTACCGGCAGCTCGTCCGGCATAGGGCCGATATCGTAATTCTCTCGTAGATAGGCAATATGCAATCATGCTTAAAACATAGGCAAGTCAACTTCTTAACATAAAAACATAAAGCATAAACAAATCTTTAGCACGTGCATAGCTTTTGGTTAGAAAGCCCACCTGGACGGTTTATTCTAGCTAAACCGAGGCTTCTTCTCTTTCTTTCTTTTCTGCTTTCGCTTTCTCAACTGAACCTTACATTAATTAAAACATGTAAGGATAAGAAATCTTTCTCTTCTCTATGAAATCATCATTTCATAATCTCATTCTTCTTCTTATATTTTACTTAACTATCCTTTCGTATTCTTATAATCTATTCGGCTATTGCATCCTTCTATTCTAGCATCTCATTATCATTTATCTCATCTATATCATTACTTCACTTCTTTACTTACTAAACTAACAATTTCCAATTTCTACATACTTGGCTAATTCTTATCTTATAACTTCACATTAACCACCCCCATATTCATTCTTTATCTCAACTACTTCATCAAATCTAACAAATATAATCTCTATATATAAGTTTCAATTATGCCCTTCTTCTTAAGAATTTTACAACTTAATGTAAGATTGGGTTTATCTTTAGTTTCTTGATTCAATTATGCTTAACATAGCTCCATGATCTCTAATGAATCATCCCTTAAGTCAAATAGCATTAGCATAGACTTAAACTTATAAACTCCATAATCAACTAAATTTTGAAAATTCATTTCCAATGCTTGGAAAATTCTAAATAAATTAATCTAAGCATTATTCATACCATTGAACTCAATTATGATCTCAAATTACACAAATAAAATCAAAATCTTAGGGAACAAATCCTCCAATATTTCGGCCATCATACATGTTCTAGACAATTTGGATTTTGTTCTAATTTCTTACTCTAATCATGTTTATTGATGTCTAATGATAATTATCCATGCTCAAATCAAGCAATTTCATTCAAATTCCACCAATTCAAATTAGGGTTCATGTAAGAATTTAGGGGAAATTAAATTATTCATTATTTCTAACAATTCTTTGCAAAATCATACTTAGAACATGATGTTCTATCTAATTACTACAACATATATGAAAATCAAAGCCATATACTACAAGCTATGGAACTCAAGATTATCATGGATAAGAAGATAAACTTTCTTCCATTTCTACTAATTAAAGATGTAAAGAAGATGATTAATTACCTCAAAGATGATTATTTCTTGAAATTGGACCTCAAATCTAACTTAGAACTTGAATTATGGAGGAAGAAATCTTGGCTATGGTGGTAGAGGGAGTGCTCGACCATGGGAGGGAGAAATAAGGTGGATGATGATGAAAAATGTGATAAAATAATGTTCTTATGTCTTAAGTAAGAGATTTTTTTTATTAATTAAATAATTATTAATCATCTACATCACTCTAGAGGCTTCTAGAACGTCCCGCCTCCTCGTTTTTCGTGCATCAAGATTTTAATGCTGGATGACTCTTCTCGACACAAGGAATCCACCGGTTCAGACCGTTCGTGATTCCGAGTTCATTTGAACAAATTATTCGAGTTTTAAGATACCGAATGAATTTAATTAAATAAATTCCCTTCTAAAACAATATTTTCTAACAAAATCCTCATAATAATCTCTTCTATATACCTTAGAAAATCGGGCATAAATTGTTGGTATTCCTACAACTGGTAAATTCTCAAACTGAGTTTTAACCGAAAACTTATTCAATTATTGCCGAAATTGCAATAATAAATTTTTATTCTTTATTTTATCTGTTTTCTAGCTTAATGAAATTTCTAATTTCATTTTTCTATGTTATCTAATAGATAAAAATTTTCTCTTCTGAGGGGTATGCTTCGTCTGAGTTTATTCTATCTCGACCCCTTTCTTTTATTTCTAATATGGAATTAATAAATTCCATTTTCTTTCTTAACGAAATAATCGTAATTCTTTCTTCTAAATCATATAATAGGTTCTTCAAACTCTTCTTAATCTCATAAAAATATTCTCTTAAGGATGCAAAGCCTTAATTAAGCTTTAATCATCATTTAATTACAGCTACAGTATTTCGGGGTACTACAAAAGCGTTTTCATTTCGTAAGTTTAAGAATAGCAGAAATTAACATATACTCCTTAATTATATAGATTCTTAATGGAATAATAACACATCCTTAATTAAACTAACTAGTTCGATCCAACCTAGCTCAATTAGAGCTATAAACCCTAGTCTCTCTCGATTAATCGCGGAAATTTTGCTATAGTCTAAATTAGGTAATCATAGTAAAGGAAGACAACACAGCTAGCTCTTGATTATGCAGCTCAAAAGAAAAAAGCAAAAAACAAACCTATAACAATGGCGTCAAAACAAGCGGAGGAGCTGCTGAATCACGTGGTGGTGGGGGCATTTGACCGGGCGGCGTACGAGCGGTGCACGGCGGAAGGGCTGCACTGCTACGCCGTGAAGACGGAGGGCGTGTATTTCTCCAGCAAAGCAGCGTTCATGAGCGAGAACCATAACCGCTGGTCGTCGGAGTATCCTCCGCTGCAGCCTCCGCTTCCAGCAAAAGACTCACCACTTTCTGCACTGGCTCCTTACCCAGTATCGACGATTTTACTGTCACATAAAAAGTACCACTTCCATTAAATCTCAGCAACTGCATAACAAAATTCACCACAAGAATAGCTCAATTACACGAGACATTATGCAACTCGTCGAGCAGGAGATCGAGAGCATCTTCCTCTCTGACGCCAAGAAATAGCTCGAGCAAGAGAGAGAGAGTGCAGAGGGGAGGAGATTTCGATCGGGAGTTTAGAGAGGTTAGGGTTTAGGGCCAAGGTCGAGAGAGGTGAGGAGAAGGCCAAGGTCGAGAGAGGGCTTGAGAGAATTGGGCTATTTTAATTTTGGACATACACTACGGTTAATAAAAACCGTAGTCTATGTTAAAAAAGAACGCACATACACTACGGTTTTTTAGAACCGTAGTCTATGTGTTAAAAATATAACGCACATACACTACGGTTTTTTAGAACCGTAGTCTATGTATTAAAAAATCACGCACATACACTACGGTTTTTAAAAAACCGTAGTCTATGTATTAAAAAAGCACGCACATACACTACGGTTTTTAAAAACCGTAGTCTATTGTTAATATACACTACGGTTAATTTTATAACCGTAGTCTTTTTCCAAAAAAACGCACATACACTACGGTTTTTATATCAACCGTAGTGTATGGACTGTAGTGTATGTTTAAATTTGTAGTAGTGTTAGCACATAATTGACTTATAGAAAACAGATTGTGGCTAAGACCCTCAACATATGATACATTTGTGATGGTGGTCTTGCCAACTTTTATGTCTCCATATCCTCTGGTATATCCTTTTGAATTACATCCAAAGGTGACCTGAGGTCCTGGTTTCTCTATATAATCTGATAGTAGGTTCTTGTCACATGTCATGTGTTTCGAACAGCCACTATCTATGATCCAGATTGCACCTTTAGCTATCTTGTACCTTCTTGCAGTCTTCTGGTCCTGCAATTAATCACACTTAGCTACCCTTTCAATATTTGGGTGCTTGGTTATTAGCAAATGTTCCTTTTCGAATCCAGAACACTTTTGGATTGGGGACAGCAATATAGCAAGTGATAGTATTTCCATCATTATCAACTTTTGACATAGAATGAAATATAGATGGATGATATCTCTCTATTCCATCATTCTTCAATCTTTTATTAGTGGGTACTGTCCTGTTGACATTCCTGTTGGATAATGTCCTGTTGACATTCTTTTTGTGAACCCTTTCTGTTTCTGTGTAACCTGCTGGCAGTTCCTTTGTTTGATGGTTCTGTCTGTTGCCAGTCTGTTTCACTATCATCTTCTGAGGTTGTTCTTTCTTGTTTTTGAGATTTATCACTTGGTCAGGTATTTGTTTCCTTTCTGGTACGAATTTTATGGTACTAGAGAGCTTCTCTGAGTGACCTGGATATCCTACTCCAGATGTTCCCTTTTGCTGCATGTTAATTAGCAGTTTAGCACGTTCATCACTCTTGTAGATCATCTCTTTTCCTTTCTTTATCTTTTCCTCAGCTACATTGTTTCTTGTGATAAGATCCTTCACTTTGGCTGACCACCATTGTTTCTGTTTGAGACTCTCTGATTTAGCATTCTGTCTTGGGACTTGCTGATTTTGAGTCTTTCTGGTTTAGCATTTTCTGTCTTGAGAGTTGCTGGTTTTGAGTCTTTCTGGTTTAACATTTTCTGTTGAAGTTGTCTTGCTCCAGCCTTCTATTTGAGACTGGCTGGTTTTGATTTCTGACCGAGACAACTTCTATCTTTCTGGTTGAACGAGCTTCGACTATCTGGTTTGCTGAAACCAAAAAGAAAAAGGTACATAACATGTATAATACCAAGTGTGTTTTGTAAGAGCATCATCAAAACTCCGAATATTTTATGGGGTTCCCAACACCTCATCACAAATGGGATACAATAACTGAGTTTAACTCCAGAATGCACTTTCCAAAAGACCAACATCAGATCGAAATGTCGATGGGTATTTCAGCCAACTTACTTGCAAGGGTGACTGACCCTGTGATTGCAAACGCACTAACTGAGATGGGTAGCTCTAACCCCGTCTGGATTCCACTTTCGGCCTCAACTGAAAAGTCCACAAAATCCAAGGTTACAAAGGAGAAACCAATTGAGAGGACCCCCACCAAAAGAGTGACTAGGAGGGCGAGTTCAATTGAAACCGACACATCTATTGCAGCTCAACCACCCAAACCCAAGCGCAGAAGACTTCAGAAATTAGCTGATGAAGTCCAGGCTGAAGTACCTGCTGCTGCAGAAACCATTCTCCCTCAACAGGAGGTTGAGGAGGAAGAAGTTCTGATGGGTGGACCACCAGAGGATGTGGCCCCCATTTCATCTTTGAACCCAGATCAAACTAAGGACTTCTCCCCCGCACATTCTACCAGCCCATCATCTGCTGAACACCTAGAGCAGATTGATGAGGAGGCTGAGGAAGAAGAGGAATCCACTGATGAAGAGGAGGAGTTAAAGAAGGCAGAAACAGTGGTGAAGATGCTGGAAACTGAGGCAGATCACTCTGTTCTTAGGACATTTCCTGGGATCCAGCTCACCCCTGAGACTTATGACATAGCCAAAAGACTCAAGTTCCTACTGCTCATAAAAGACAAAGAATTCTATGTCTTGGATGCATTGCTCAGGACCAGATCGATGCATGCACTAAAAATTGAAGAAGCAACTTTGCTCCAAATCTTCACTGCATCTTCCATCTCTGAGCTGAGAGAGACATATAAGCCTGACATCCTTGGCATGTCAAAGTTTGAAGCAGAGGAACTTCAGATCGACCTTCGATCTGCATATGAAAAAGCCAATATGCTGGAATTTTATAACAACATTGAAGAAGAGACTGTGGAGGAAGAAGTTGCAGCAGCTCATGCTGATGGTCACCAACAGGGTGAAGCCATCCCAGCAACTGAGACAGATCAGCCCATGGCTGAGGTTGAAAAACAGTGCACTGCACAGGCTGAGGAGGAACCAGCCCAGCAACATACTATTCAAAGTGCAGTGAGTGATCAAGCTCAACCAGAACACGAGCCAGCTGGACAGCGAATAGGTGGTATACCAACAGATGACATATATACCCCCGCTGTCGCAGCCACAATGGACGAATATGTGGAGATAACAACCCTGGAAGACATATTGATGAACCAGCATCAATCACTGTCAAATACACAAGTGAGGGATCTCATCTCTCAGAAGGTTGATAAATATATGTATGGAACGCTCACTCACGTCCAAGATGAAGCCATCCGCATACTCACAGAGTTCAATGATCACTTGAAGACTCACGTCGATCAAGTTGACTCTGATTTGAGGAAAATATGCAGGCTGAAAATCAAAGAGATTAGCAAGAAGATGGACGATGATCGAGCTGCTGCCGAAGAAAGGCAGGCACAGATCGATCAAAGTTTGTCTACAACTGAGCTTAAAGTGAAAGAAATATACAAGATTGTCACTGCATTTGCTGAGAAAGAGAAAGACATGGTTCACACCATAGTCAAAGAGCAGACCGACGGCATCACTGCAGATATAGTGAAAGAGGCAAATGCTTACACCAGATCACTTATTAGGCAATTTGAAGCCAACGGGAAAGATTTTGGGCAAAGAAAACTGAGTGATCTGCGCTATCGAACCAAGCTTATGATTGAAGGATTTTTTGATGAGATTGGGACAATAAAAGAAGACCAAGAGGAGTACACTGCCAATCTGGCATCCACAAGCACATATCTTCAAAAGCAGATTGATGACTCAAATCTCATTATCACATCACTGCTTACACAAAAAGTGGAGACAGATAAAGATATCGCAACAATGAAGGAAGAGATCACTTCCCTACGGGCACTCATCAATATGTTTGTTGATGATGTCGAAAAGGGGGAAGGATCTGTGAAAGAAAAGAAACCAGCTGTTGCAAAAGGAAAGGAGAAGGAGAAAGTTCAACCTGAGCAACAGATCACACCACAATCAGCCAGCCCTCCATCTGCTCCATTTGCTCACACTCAAAAATCTAAATCATCCAGCAGATCGAGCCAAACCCAAAAGAAGAAGAAGAAAACTGGATCCAGCTGGCCATCTGCTCACATCAGACCAATTGGAGTGACCAACTGGGTCCTAGTTCACTTGAGAGATGGATGGGAAGGACTCAAGAATGCCTTCATCTTGTGCAGATACTTCTTGAAGGAACCTGCATACATTGATGGATCACCCAACGAAGCATTCAATCGCTATCTCGACATGAATGAAGCTAGTGATCTGGTAGAAGAGATCAGAAGAGCTGCAGCAAAAGCAAACATCCAGATCACTGCGCTGGAGAAAGAATTCAGATCGTGCCCCACCATTCCTGGGACTGATCTACCTGACAAAACCTTCCTGCTTACCTTTATAAACCAATTGGCTGAAAACAGAGGGTACAAGGTGGATGCAGAAGACCCGGACTATATAAGGATTAGAGAAGGCATATACGAGAGTGTCCAACTCATCTCGGATGAGACCAGGGCGAAGATGAAGAGACAACAAGAAGAGAGTAGAAAGAGCAGATAACTATATTTTTCTTATCATTATGATCTGCATTTCTTATCTTTTGTCATGATTTTCTGTAAACTCTATTCTCTTTTATCTATAAAGTCTCTTTGAGTTTCTAATGACAACACTCTATTGTCCAGAACACATATAATATATCCTAATCGTTATAAACTTAATAACGAATAATCATCCATCTGGTTATCAGACCAGATCACTCTTAAAGTGCTGATAGGACATTACTATAAAGTGTGGTTTTGACATCATCAAAAAGGGAGAAATTGTTGGGAACCCTAAGATATTTAGTTTTGATGATGGTCTTTCGAAACACACTTGGCTGTTTTTAGAGTTTTAAACTGTTCTACGTGTAAAACAGATCACTAGATATAAAGGGTATCATGTTATAGAACAGATTAGGAGATGACTTGATATGTAAAGGATATAGTCCTGTTGGTCCCGAAAGAGCTAGATTGGTGTATGGGGGGGGGGGGGGAATACACCAATTCAAAACTTTTTAGGTTTTCTTGTTCAATACTTAAGT